>CAJJDO010000134.1:297356-325781 GCA_905183005.1 Paramecium pentaurelia
AAGATTCAAAATCTTAATTTTGGGCTTCTAATTATAGATCCTTTTAGATCTATAGAGTAATGTTTTACATATTTACGATTGTTTTAGCTCTAGATTATCCATAAGTATAATCAATATTACTTTCAATGTCCTCATTTTTTTATCTAGGTTACTTATTAAAATTTAAACCTATATAATCTATGTATGAATATGCCAAACTTATATCAAGAGAATTTTTATTTGTTCTAATAACAGGATCATTTTTAATTTATAGTTTTGAATTTGATTAAAATTAACTGTTACTTTATGGATGGATTCATATTGCACTTTTTTCTTTAATGTTAATATCAAACTTGATCATCGATATAATTGAATGCATTAATAAAGCTTGGAAAAGTTATAAAAGAAAGCAAGAGTTAAAAAAAATAAGAGAAATAAAAATATTTTATGACAATCCACTTCAAAATTTTGTAAAAGACAACATAAATAAGCAAAAATGAGATATGTCATAAAAATATAATAATTATAATTTTTTCTAAATATCTAAACAATTCATACTATTTATATAAATCAATTTATTATTGTATGAAGAGTTTTATTTTTAAGTATGCTCTCGAATAATGTATTCAAATAGTTAGATTCTTAGCTATCTATCCTTAACTTCTAACTGATTAGAATATTTTCAGTCAATCATATCCTTTCATGTAAAGAATAAATTTACTAATTCTCACTTTGATTCATTCAAAGTAAATCTCAATCATGAGCCATAAGTCTTTCTTTTGAGATGCATTTATTATCTTTTCATCATAAATAAGAATCTATATAAAAATATTCAAATATATATTTTAATATTAATTCATGAACTCTTTCTTCTACCTCATAATAAAGAAAAATAAAAAAATACATGTAATTTCCTTACAATAACTTAAGAATAAATTTTGTTTGCATAGCATTCTTTCGGTACATAATGTAGAAAAGTTTAATTGATAACAGTGTAATTATTCCATATTATTGTTATTAGTATAACATATAAATTAATAAATTTGTTTTGATAATTGAAGTGTTAGTGATGAGTACAAAAAAAATATACTATTTAGAATATTGTCTTACTTATATTTATTTGGAAAGTCAATTTTCACCTAAACTCTATTGAAATTCCAATGTATTAACTAATAAGATGGCATAAATCCCAAATAAATTTTCAGATAAATGTCGAATTATATTTTGTCAGAAGACCATCTATAAGATAGTTTTGTCATAATAAACTTGACTTATTAGAATCGAATAGATGCTAGAATATGTAATGCAAAGTCATCTCAAAAATTATATTATTAATTTATATAGTTATTCCTTTTTAATTCCCATATAATCCATATTAGGCATTACAATAATTTATGAAAAGATTCAATCAACAACCCAAAAATCACAGTACCTTTTTTCGACGCTTTAACTCATTAAACTCATGAGAAAGCTTAGTTACAGTCAGACTTGATTTTAAAACCTTAATGACATTAATTAAGAATCATTACAAAATGAAAGAAAAAAAAATTTTAATTTGGATTAGAAAATGTCGATTTAGATACCATCTGGATCGATTAAAAAGTTGGAATTTAATAATGATCTAAATTCTCTTCGCTCTGATAGGATTTTATAATACTAAATGAATCAGAATCAGTAATTAACTTGGGTCTCCATCATACTTCCTCAAAAATGAAAAATTTGCTAAATTTAGAAGGGAGAAAGCCTCTTTAAAAAAAAGAATTCATAGTATTCAAGTTCTTAAAAATTAAAATATAAATTCTTTAGTCCTTTGTCCTAGTATTACAAAATATTTTACATCAAGTTTCTAATAGTAATATACTGTGGATTTATTTTGTTAAACGTGTAAGTTCCAATAAATGATATTAATGTAGCTACTTCAATTTCTTCTGTAATCTATTAATGATTGGCCTATCAACTAATTCATCGTTTCTATTCCCGAAAAACCACTTAGATTACTTTAATCAAGATCAAAGATGTGAGTCTTATTTTTGATGATCATTTGAGCTTATTGTAAGGCTTAGTTAGCAGTTTAGTGATGGATGAAAATGAAAGTCTTGATCTTTTAGAAACAAAAACACTCACATTCATCTCATTATTGATTTTGCCTTAATAAAAGGGGAAAATTTCTTTAGTGTGGTTTTGAAATAATGCTTTAGAAATCTAAATATGGATGTGGAGTTGGAATTTAATCCTATGATGAGAAACAATTAGACTGTATACCCATTATTTAATGATTGTTTGCAAAGATAGTTTTTTAGTCTCAATATAAGTAAAAAATCTTTCTTTTGAAAAGATATCATAGTTATAGTTATAAAATTTATTTAAAATCGAAGTAACCAGAAGATGAATGATGAAGAAAGCAAAATATTGAAATATTCTTTAGTTTGTTTAATAAAAAAATATTTGTAAAAAGAGGTTACTTGTTCTAGAACTCAGGAATTTATACATTTATCTTACGTTTATATGGGTTGAAGCAATGATGAAGAGTTGAAAGTCAATTCCCTGCCTTTTACGATATTTACTTAAGTTAAACAAAAAATATTCGGTATTAGTACCTAAGTTCTTTCTCTAAAAATTTAAGATTTAAGGAAATTTCTCATTTTCGATTATCAATAAACAATATTAGAATTTGATATTATTTCTATTTTAATAGCAATAGTCTGGATTCGTGAAAATTTAAAGTGATGTTTTGTGATTAATTTAGGGAAGAAACTATTGGGATAACTTGGCCATTGTCATGCTTGGTAATTCTGAAAGCCTTTCAAAATTGGTTAGAAGGGGTATGAGGTTTTTCTCCTTTCATTTTATTAAAATGATATCTTCCTAAGATTTTAATTTAAGCTCTGATGTATTAAAAAATATTACATCATTCCATAGAGACATAGTTGCCACGTTACTAATTGCATACTTTGGTTGAAATAAATTTATCAGATATCATATAAATTTTTTAACAGATTTAATTAAATTATATAAGTTTACCGCGTTGATCTAAGGAAGGTTTCATTAGTGATTATGATATTTTTGTATTTTAATTAAATATTAAATTCATTATTTTTGAAAATAAGAATTGCTCCTGTTACTAAAATGTATTTAGAATGGCTCTTATATTAGCAGATTAACTGAAATGATGAGATAATAGATACTTTTGAATAAATTTTAAAGTATGACTATATTTGAAGATATATGAATTAAAGAATAATTGATAATAAATACTTTTTCATACTATTGATCAAAATTCACTAAGCAAGCTTTCATTTATATAAATTCTGATTAAACAAGCGTTACTAAAAAATAACTTTCATTTTTTTTTAATTCAATTGAAAAGATGAATCTGCTCAGAAATACTTTTTAATTTCAAGTAGGCTCTAATATATGCTCTAAATAAATGTCAATGAAATTTGCTATTGGATAGAAATTAATTATTTTCTGAATGATTCAATAATTTTCAAGTAAACCATCACATATAATTAATGCTTTAATTTATGAGTAATAATTTTATATTGTATGTGGAAGAATATTGATGAAATAGAGGTGTATATACTCCAGGGTAATAACTTTTTTGGCTCCTTAATAAATTTATTATTGACCATAGCTTCCTCTATCTATATTTATAATGACATTATCAATTTATTCATTTATTGCATGTTGCAAAATCAAATCATTAACGAATCATTTAAATTAATCCTGTCATCTATTATAATCACTCAGATTTTCATCTAAAGCTAGGAAGCTACTTTTTTCCCTTTTACATAATCTATAATAGAAAATTTTAACTAATTATTCAATCCTTTATGTACTTTGAATAATTATTTATAAATTAATAATAAATTAAAAGAATTAAATAAAGAAATTTTTTCTTCATAATCATAACTAAAACATAATTAATATATTTTTATTTATTAAATTTAAAAAGGATTAAGAATTGATGATACAAAGAAATCGATTAAAATGTCAAACTATTTTATGACTTTATATTTACATATTCAAGGTGTACTCTTAATCATATTTTCATTTTTATTTGAATATTGCTTTTTTTATCATATAAATATTTTGTAATTTAATACTATTAAAAAGAGTATATATATATAAATAATAATGAATAATAAGAATAATGAATTTAATTATGAATCATTATTATTGATTTTATTTATCTTTTTAAATAATAAAATTGAATAATAAGATCTTAATCTTAAATTATGTGCATTTTATTAAAATAAATAATTGTATTATTTATATTAATTTATAATGATACTACTCATTCTATTAGTGTATAAAACTTATCAAACTCTCATTTATTAGTTTCATGCAAATTCTAACATAAGAGATGGTAATTTCTTATTATTTATATTTTAGAATGGCAAGATTATTATAATAATGTTAATTTTTATACTTGTGGAGGGATTCAATATTTTGGATAACCTAATAATAATGGAAATTCGATTGTAATTAGCAGAATATTTTTAGATCTAGAACCTCATTCTCATATAATTGTGGATGCACAATTTCTTACGTAATTATATTCTTTATTACAAAAGTATTGATAACAATTAATCACCTTATTTTTATATAGATTACTAATCAATAAGTTATTAATCAGTGATATAATCATCATAACTCTGTGGTAATACACAATTCGAAAATGTATATACTATTTCTATAACTCATTAACATAATAGAAGAACTGTTTGGATATATATTATTAACTATTATGCAGGAGGATTAATATCATTAAAATTAAGTATGATTAAATGTTAGTATGAATGTGCTGGATGCATAGAGAATTATCATACATTTTGTTTATAATGGAAACTGCATTAATATTCATTTAATTAGAAATTGATCACAAACTCTGATGGATGGACTTTTGTATCATCGTATAGTTATTTAACTTATTCCTTATGTGGAAATTGTTAATTTTTGTACTTTTAATAAATTAAATATTCTACTGAATTACCTCCTCATTAAGATGTATTAATAAGATTTTTTAAATTATGGAATACTATAATAATAGTAGACTATTTATATGGTAAATAAATAATTAGTTCTAATAATTAATAAATAGAAATATTAATAAGAAATCATGATGATCCTATATTATTATTAAATATTAAAACTTAATTAGCTTCAGATTATAGTTATATAAGAGATTTTGAAGTATTTTACACTTAAGCAGAAATAATGTTTAATAATTTAAATGAAGGTTGTTTATATTAAATTGATGATAAATGTCTAATTTGTTAAGAAGGTTGGATTTAAGATGAATTTCTAGAAAATTGTCATCCAATTTGTGGTGATGGAATTATTCAAGGTTAAGAACAATGTGATCATGGTAATCTAATATCAAATCATTCTTGTTATTTATGTTAATATTCATGTTAACAATTTTGTTCAATTTGTTAAATTGGAATTTGTTAATAATGTTAAGATGGATTTGTNTTTTTTCTTCATAATCATAACTAAAACATAATTAATATATTTTTATTTATTAAATTTAAAAAGGATTAAGAATTGATGATACAAAGAAATCGATTAAAATGTCAAACTATTTTATGACTTTATATTTACATATTCAAGGTGTACTCTTAATCATATTTTCATTTTTATTTGAATATTGCTTTTTTTATCATATAAATATTTTGTAATTTAATACTATTAAAAAGAGTATATATATATAAATAATAATGAATAATAAGAATAATGAATTTAATTATGAATCATTATTATTGATTTTATTTATCTTTTTAAATAATAAAATTGAATAATAAGATCTTAATCTTAAATTATGTGCATTTTATTAAAATAAATAATTGTATTATTTATATTAATTTATAATGATACTACTCATTCTATTAGTGTATAAAACTTATCAAACTCTCATTTATTAGTTTCATGCAAATTCTAACATTAGAGATGGTAATTTCTTATTATTTATATTTTAGAATGGCAAGATTATTATAGTAATGTTAATTTTTATACTTGTGGAGGGATTCAATATTTTGGATAACCTAATAATAATGGAAATTCGATTGTAATTAGCAGAATATTTTTAGATCTAGAACCTCATTCTCATATAATTGTGGATGCACAATTTCTTACGTAATTATATTCTTTATTACAAAAGTATTGATAACAATTAATCACCTTATTTTTATATAGATTAGTAATCAATAAGTTATTAATCAGTGATATCATCATAACTCTGTGGTAATACACAATTCGAAAAAGTATATACTATTTCTATAACTCATTAACATAATAGAAGAACTGTTTGGATATATATTATTAACTATTATGCAGGAGGATTAATATCATTAAAATTAAGTATGATTAAATGTTAGTATGAATGTGCTGGATGCATAGAGAATTATCATACATTTTGTTTATAATGGAAACTGCATTAATATTCATTTAATTAGAAATTGATCACAAACTCTGATGGATGGACTTTTGTATCATCGTATAGTTATTTAACTTATTCCTTATGTGGAAATTGTTAATTTTTGTACTTTTAATAAATTAAATATTCTACTGAATTACCTCCTCATTAAGATGTATTAATAAGATTTTTTAAATTATGGAATACTATAATAATAGTAGACTATTTATATGGTAAATAAATAATTAGTTCTAATAATTAATAAATAGAAATATTAATAAGAAATCATGATGATCCTATATTATTATTAAATATTAAAACTTAATTAGCTTCAGATTATAGTTATATAAGAGATTTTGAAGTATTTTACACTTAAGCAGAAATAATGTTTAATAATTTAAATGAAGGTTGTTTATATTAAATTGATGATAAATGTCTAATTTGTTAAGAAGGTTGGATTTAAGATGAATTTCTAGAAAATTGTCATCCAATTTGTGGTGATGGAATTATTCAAGGTTAAGAACAATGTGATCATGGTAATCTAATATCAAATCATTCTTGTTATTTATGTTAATATTCATGTTAACAATTTTGTTCAATTTGTTAAATTGGAATTTGTTAATAATGTTAAGATGGATTTGTTATTAATCCTAATTTTAATTGTGATCCTTTATGTGGGGATGGTAATTTAATTCCTTATTCAAATGAATAATGTGAACTGACAGTTAATGGGGTATTGGATGGTTGTTAGGAATGCAGATATATTTCAATTGAAAATTGTAAAATCAGCTACAATTCAATTTGCTTAAAGTGTGAAGTGGGATTTTATATATAAGAAAACTTATGTTTTCCATATTGCGGAGATAAATTAATTCTTGAATTATATGAGGATTGTGATGATGGTAATTTGCAACCTTACGATGGTTGTTTTAATTGCAAATTTCAATGCATTGAAGATTGCAACATATGTGAACGAGGACAATGCCTTTTGAAATGTGAAGTTGGATATGAATTTATTAATAATAGTTGTCTTTCTGTTTGTGGTGATCAAATAATTACAAAAGAAGAGGATTGCGATGATGGTAATTTGCAACCTCATGATGGTTGTTTTAATTGCAAGTATTCTTGCCCAAAAAATTGCTTTGATTGCTATTAAGGTACTTGTCTAGAGTGCAATTACCAATACTAATTAATTTCAAATTAATGTAAATAGCAATTAAATTGTGGAGATGGATTGCTTTAGGAAGAAGAGGATTGTGATGATGGAAATTATTAAGCAGCGGATGGATGCAAGGATTGCAGAATTGAATAAAATTGGATATGCACTACAAGAGATTCTCTAAGCTTATGCACATTTGTCAAAGCTCCAAACTTAGTAATTAATTATCTCAATATGACTTAAAATAAATAGTATATCAGCATCTAATTTAATTAAAAAGTAAAAATCTATACAGCTTAGCCCTTATCAGAAACCATAAATTTTGAAATATCAAATATAGATAAGAAGAACTGGAATAGCAGCTTATATATTATATAGGATGTCGGATCAGATGTAAGTTTTGGAGAATTTATTTTTTAAATAGAAATATAATAATTACTTGAATTTAGGCCAGTTTTGAAAATTAAAGTNTCATGTTAACAATTTTGTTCAATTTGTTAAATTGGAATTTGTTAATAATGTTAAGATGGATTTGTTATTAATCCTAATTTTAATTGTGATCCTTTATGTGGGGATGGTAATTTAATTCCTTATTCAAATGAATAATGTGAACTGACAGTTAATGGGGTATTGGATGGTTGTTAGGAATGCAGATATATTTCAATTGAAAATTGTAAAATCAGCTACAATTCAATTTGCTTAAAGTGTGAAGTGGGATTTTATATATAAGAAAACTTATGTTTTCCATATTGCGGAGATAAATTAATTCTTGAATTATATGAGGATTGTGATGATGGTAATTTGCAACCTTACGATGGTTGTTTTAATTGCAAATTTCAATGCATTGAAGATTGCAACATATGTGAACGAGGACAATGCCTTTTGAAATGTGAAGTTGGATATGAATTTATTAATAATAGTTGTCTTTCTGTTTGTGGTGATCAAATAATTACAAAAGAAGAGGATTGCGATGATGGTAATTTGCAACCTCATGATGGTTGTTTTAATTGCAAGTATTCTTGCCCAAAAAATTGCTTTGATTGCTATTAAGGTACTTGTCTAGAGTGCAATTACCAATACTAATTAATTTCAAATTAATGTAAATAGCAATTAAATTGTGGAGATGGATTGCTTTAGGAAGAAGAGGATTGTGATGATGGAAATTATTAAGCAGCGGATGGATGCAAGGATTGCAGAATTGAATAAAATTGGATATGCACTACAAGAGATTCTCTAAGCTTATGCACATTTGTCAAAGCTCCAAACTTAGTAATTAATTATCTCAATATGACTTAAAATAAATAGTATATCAGCATCTAATTTAATTAAAAAGTAAAAATCTATACAGCTTAGCCCTTATCAGAAACCATAAATTTTGAAATATCAAATATAGATAAGAAGAACTGGAATAGCAGCTTATATATTATATAGGATGTCGGATCAGATGTAAGTTTTGGAGAATTTATTTTTTAAATAGAAATATAATAATTACTTGAATTTAGGCCAGTTTTGAAAATTAAAGTAAATTAGACTGTTGCTAATATAGATGATGCTATTTTGGATAATGTTGAAAAATCAATAACATTGCAATATCCAAAATTTCTTGATGAAACACAGAAAGACTATTCTTAAAATTTGAAAAATCTTAATAAATATATAATTTATTGTTTGTCTGGAGTTACTGGTTTAAGTCTATTATTAGGAAATGGGGATTTGTTTGTTGAACTTATGGCAATTCTTTAATTCTAGCAATACTTAAGATACATTAACCTGTAATATCCACAAAATATAGAAATTTATTTTACTTTTAATGATATGATAACTATTCAACCTCTACTGGATTTTATTTATTTTCCTAAACTTTTAAAGTTTATTGATATATAGTAAAATTAAGCTTATTCTGATGGAAAATTTAATGTGTACAAATAAAGCTATAACTTGATCATCAATCTTTCATGCCAAATATTTTAATTGTTAATATTTTTAGTCTTTATTTTGTTATTTCAATGGATTAAAAAGGGTTTGTACAAATGGATATTTTGTTCTAGGTACTTTTACTATATGTCATCATTATCATTATACATAAATCCAAAAGTAATATTTAAGTTTAGTTAATCCTTTTATAATATTTGCATGGAATTGCTTAAATTAAAAAAATTTATGTCCTTTTAAGGATTATAAAAAGCCATATTTCTAAATGGTTGGGATATGATATTTAAAACATTATTGTATACACGAAACATTGAAACCAAAAATTACATAGATATTGTATAAATTATTATCGCAAGCATCATACTTATCCTTTATTTTACCATATTCCTATCTTTTTTCAAAGGTAATTCAAAGTTATCAAAGAAGAACAACTACTAAATGTTTGAAATACTAAGTTTTGTTAGATAATTTTTCTTTTTATTATTTTTGATTTATGTTTAAAGTTCCCAAATACTTTAATTAGGATTACTCCTTATGACAAGCATACTTTAAATTAGATTCCTATTTAATTATCGTTGTATTTTTAATTAAAAAAATTACATTGTTTAAATGGTGGTTGAGATATCAGTATTAACTTTTATCCTTAGTTCATTCTTATACATCTAAGAGTTTAATAAATATTTTAATGAAGAGAAAAAAATCTTATTGGGATGGATTCAAGCAATAATACTATCTAAAGGTATTATTATAGAATTAATTTGGATCAGCATAGATTTATTATAAAAAATTAAAAAGAATAATAGAAGATAATCATAAATTGTGAAAAATCCATTATTTTCATGATTATTATTAATAACAAGTGCATAAAATTATAAATTTATCAATTTATTCTTATTAATACATATATATATATATATCAAGATATTCAGACAAAATCTATTATTTGCATAATTAGATAGTATAATAGGAAGTATTTAAAATTATTGTGATTTGATTACAATTTTAAATAGATATTGATGATAGATGAATTTAATTGACTTTAAAAAAAATATATTTATCTAAGAATGTTAATATCTTTTGAGCAAAAAATTCATTTTTAAACTAGCATTAAATACTTTCAAATCAACCTCTAATACTAAATATTGCCCTATTTGAATAATTTTGATCATGAAAATTTTAAATGATCTTCATATATTTTCACAATAAGTATTTTTTTTAAATAAATGCCTCATTTTTCAAAATTTTTCATTATAGACATTCATAAATTTCTTAATTCTTAAAATGAGTTTATTTCAATAGTCTTGAACTTATTTGTATAAGATTATGATTTGAGATGATCAATAAATGGAATATATTATTATACATTATTTTAAACTAAATAAATGAGAAATTTAACTATAAAAAAAAAAGTGTGATAATAGAATGAACATAAATTTTTCAGCTTTTTATTTCAGTTGTTTGGTTTGATTAATAAAATTTTATAATTTCAAGAAACATAAGGAGCCTTTACTTAAATATAATTACAAGTACCCACTTTAGTTAAAAAAGAAAGGATTTCTTACTTTAATTATTTGATGATTTTAACCATATATCTCATTCAAAGAAGCTAACACGGCTATTGGATCCATTGAGTCTCTTCCACAGTCTTAATATCGAAAAATTATTATTTAATTGATATATAAAGTGGGCTGTAATTACTTTTGAAAATCACTTTGGGCAAGTGAATCAGCCCTGATAAAAAGTGGCTTTTTATTTACTCTATTTGTAAATTAAAATTTGGTTTTAGAGTGAGAAAGGTAGATTCTATGAAAGAAATAATAAAATTTCATATCAAATTACCTACACAAAACTTTAAAACATAAATTTTGAATATTTTTATAAAATGTAATTTATATCGATAATTTATATAAAAACCCAAGATATTATTCAATATGAATATGAACTAAAAAAAGTACAATAATCATATATTTTAATATTAAACTATACAATCTAACTTTTAATTATAATATCATTTTTCTTTATCATACCTTGGATGTCCCATCTTGTTTCAAATTATTTTTATTTCCATTTATTTATCTTAAAATTTTATTTAAATATAAAGTACAAAAATTCAGTAATTTTACTAATTTAAGTGATAGAGTTAATTTTTTAAACTGCATTTGGTCGACGAAAAAATATTAATTAGTAAAGTTTAAAATTATTCATTAAGAACCATCATATTAATTATTTAAATAGATAGTATAGATTAGTTAATTAGTTTAAATATTGCAATTATAAGTATGGGAGTATGAATTATTAAAAGATTCATTTCCATTTTGATAATTACTTTCAATTATTTCACTAAATTAATAGATATAAGATATTTTAAATGTTAGTAAGTGAGTAATTTTCTCAAAAAATAAAGTGTATATAAAATTTGAATTAAAGTTTTATTGAATCAGAATAAGTAATCAATTTAAAGTAACGAAGCCTTCTATCAAAATGGAAGTTGTTTTCTATCATCTTATATATTTGTTAATTGAAAAGTTATCCAATAAGATTCGATTTTTATATGACTAAAATTCTCTCTAAAATTAAATAAAATCTATACATTTAGGGAATTTATAAGTTATAGTTTATTAATCTTCTATCCCCTCAAATGAATAATATAAATTACCTGATTAGTAAATAAGTTGTTTAATAATGAAAAAATCCATAAATATATTTAATTTAATGAACCTTATTGTCAATTAAATTATGGAATTCTATGCTGAGATTCTTTGGAGTTATCTGTTATCTAAAGAAATCTCTTATACTTTATTTAAATAGAATGGACCAGATATATCAAAGCTACTTAGAATTAAATTAATAAACTCAGCATTATGGGGTTAAAGTTCAAATTTGATTTTAGGTTATACAAAAATTTGTATTAAATTTACTTATTATTTAAATGCATTAATTATCTATTGCAAAAAATTAAATCTCAACCTCATAAATTTTAAATAAAGAACACTTAATGGTACATACTTGTTGTATTAATACTTGAGATATCTAAATAAATTTTCATGAAGAGTAATAAGGTCAAGCAATTTAAAAAAAAGTGATTTTTGGAATGATTAGAATCAAATAAGAATGTCACATTTGAATTTTCAATATATTATGATAATTTTTATCTATTTTTAAAAAGCTAAACAAAATTAAAGTTATGTACTAATTATAAAATTAATAAAGTAAAGTAAACTCATAATTATTTTGACTAGTTTCTAATAGAGGAACTAAAAGAGATACAATTCTTAGGAAATTTTAAGAAAAATAATTCTTCAATTAATACCATTATCATAGTTTATTTACCAAAATTTAATATTACTAGAAAGATTTTATTTAGTTCTGATTATAATAGCTCATATTTACTTACTTTACTACCTAAAACATATTTGATCTTATAATTAAAAAAAATTAGATAGAAAGAGTTGATGACTAAATATTCTCAAATAAACTTAAGATATTTATCAAGAAATTTATACAAAATTAATATTTATTTTACCAGAAGTCAAAGTCTTGTAAGCTCTAATATTGATTGAAGAAAATTCATTTATTTTAGTTTCCAAAAACAATTTATTACAAGAGATTAAAGAGAGAACTGAAATTTATTCATTTAAATATTTTATATGATACATTACATTAATTGTTTTGATAATGAAAATGTATTTTTTATATTTTCAAAATTAATGAACTAAATAAATAATATAAATTTATTAGTAAAAAAGATATGATGATAAAGTTTTTTTATATTTGTCTAGTATTAATAATAATCTTTAAAGGATTATAATTGATTGTAAAGTTTTGAATTTTTATTTGAAGGCAATATTTTTCCACAAAGAGTACAAAGAGTGATTTATAATGGGTATTTCTAATAAAAATGTGTTAATAATAATAATTAAATCATTTTTTAAATCATTAAAATTTATCATAAGCTTCAACTTTTATCACTTATAACCCTCCATCTTTTGTATTGCCTGCAGTATTATATATTCTCAAGGATTAAACTAGTTAATTTGGAAATTTAATTGTAACTATGCTTTATGCTTGATTACTATCATAAATTTTTGTTTCAGTATTTTCTAATTTTATAAACACTTTTATATTATAAAATCTATAATCTCCATTCCATAACCAGATTTTTACAGTATTTAATTCATATTTTTGTAGCAAATCTACTTTTAGAGAATATCCTATAGAGCAAAATAAGAAACCAATTTCTCCATCTACTTTATAAATTGCATTTCTTAAAAAATTTCCAACAATACTTCCACCAAACCAAATCACATTTTTTGATTAGATTAAATTTCCCTAATTTTAATTTAATACATTTTAATAATTCCCTCTAATAATTGATCGTTAAATTTTTTCATTTATGCTTGAGCAATTCTAATGAGTTATTTAAATATAGGCAATAGTAAATAAAATAATTAGGGTAAAAGAAGTCTTTACAAACATTAATTGATTAATTTAATTATTATTAATATGCTATAAATTCAAATCAAAATCATTTTTATAATAGATTTCATAGTATTTTTTCATTTTTTCTTCCTTTCCATTTATAAAAATAAATTCTTTAGAGTAGAAGAAGTAGGGAATGAATACTTTGTTACAATCTGTTGAAAAGCTATTTTTAAAATAATCAAATTAAACTGTAAATCATAAAAAATGGTGAAACCAGAATATGAAATTTTTCTCTTGCATCTTATTCTATGATTTTAAATTAATTCTTGAGCTTATAAAATAAGCTAGCATGCAATTTTAACTCCTATGCTAATATACTAGAATATACAAATGAAAATTAACCTTGTATTATTAAATAATAAAAATTTCTATTGAAAAAGATTAGATTTCATATTTTGTGCTGATAAGTTTACAAAATTTAGAGAAATATATTTAAATGTTATTTCGATTAATAAATACTGATCATTTAAGTGAAGTATTTTCATTAAGGTTCAAATAAAAATGAGAATAAAATTATTTTTTTTAACGATAAATCAATAATTACAAGTCTGTTTATTATTTAAAAGATTCAACAAAACCAACTTACAATAGAATTTTATTAATGATTAATATATTCTAACTTTGATTTCAAGACATGTAATTATATGAGCTGATATTAATATTCAATAGTATAGTAAAAATTTAAATTATCCTTTATTATGTGGTTTATGTGATGATAGTTGGTACTTTCCAAAATAATTCAAAAAATTAAATCACTTCTAGTGAATAAGAATGGAAAGATTGTTAATGTAATGAGGATGAAAGACAATGCTGAATTTCGAAGTTGTGATACTTAAGGGTAATAATCGAAGATGGAAACTATTTTATTACTTGGAATATTGGTTCAAGAATAATCCAAATTAGTATATGAAAGGAAAAATGATTATTCTTTACAAGCCTTAGGTATTTTATTTAAATGCTAATATTTTGATTTTTTTTAATTAAGATAAAATTTAATATCGAGCATAAAGTCGATAAATAAAAAAAAAATTGCTGTTGCCTTTTTAATGAAATAATTTAATTGTTATCCGGTGCTTATTATTGAGAATTTTTTTATTAAGGACTTCAAGAGTAAGCAAAAATTATTAGTATTGATAACACCATTCCAGGTTAATGAAAATTTAATTAAAAGTTGGAGTGAACTAAATATTCAAGTTATAAGCTCATTAGAGTAAGTAATAACTGATGGGGAATTACCTAGTACTGTATTTGGAGATATGGATCAGAATCCTGTCCAACTTGCGAAGAACAATTTCTAGCTTAAGGTTATGCCAAATATGATTGGATTTAAGATATCAGTAGTATTCATAATTATAATAATTTTTTTATTTCTAATTGATAATATAATTCATTTAAATAACAACTTAATTTTCTATTTTTATATTATACATAAAATCTTTGTACATAAGGAATTGACTATGAAATTATAATTGCTATTAACATTTTTAGTTTTGACACATTCATAATAGCCTTTGAGCCGAGGAGGGTTTTCTTTTTATGAAACCTTCCTGAATATGACTAAAATTCCCTGAATAGTAAAAAGAAAAATATACCTTTGTTATTTAATTTTGAAGTCTTTATTATAAATAAGTTGGAGATTGTATTTAAATTTTTAATAAAATAAGCAATTTTATTTAATTTCAAAAATGTATTAAATCATTAATAAAATAAATTCTTGTCTATTTTTATTATTAATTAAAGTTGTAAAGATCTCTTAATAATAATCTTCATAAAATTGATACTAAATGTGTATTAAATAATGATAGAATGTACTTTTATACACCTAGAATATTTTTGTTTTATAAATATATTTTACTCAATATATTAATTGTTGATCATACAAATCTCTAATAATTAGAATAAGCTTATTTTAATTCTACTTTGGTATGACTCAATCATTTCAAAAGTTTTTTTGAATGACTTAAATCTAATGCTTCAGTATTTAAATTTGAATTTTCTAAAAGCAAAATTTCTTTATGGTACAAAGTGACTTTTAATAAATAATATCTTTTTTTCCCCTAATTCTGCTGAACTAAATATAAAATAAGTTGATCTTTAACTGTTTAGTTTCCTTGATATTTTTGAACATTTGAAACCTAATATAAAGTAATGTTAGTATATAATTCATAAATTGTAAGGGTTTAAGCTTAATTAAATTCTTTGAGCAGAAAATATTTAATTTATATTGGTTTAATTGATCACTATTCTATCGAAAGGTCTAAAATTATCTTTTATCTCAATAATAAAAACTTCAGAATATAGAATATACTTTGTTTGATTTGAGAGGAAAATCTAAAAAATTCAATATTTATTCAATAAGTTATAAAAACATACTAACTGGGTCTAATTTACTAATCCTAAGCAGCATACGAATTTTATAGGTATAGGTTTTTAACATTATTAAAATACATTTAAATAAAAATGATATATTATATAATCACCTCTATTTATAATAAATAAATTTCTCCTTCACGTACTTAACTATTTATATTTTTAGAATTATACCATATAAATTAGAATAATTAAGTCTAATATCCAATTTATTGCATCAGTTCCTAGTTTATTATTTAAACATATCTCAAAATAAATGTGTATATAGAACACATTATAAAATTTATATTATATTTATTGTTTTAATATTTCTTTCAGTTTTTAATATCAAGTTTATCAATATAATTTGTTTGAGTTAAAATAAAATATATTGTGTTTTTTATCAAATTATTAAAAGCTTATGGTTTTCATAATTTAAAAGTGTTTTTCTTTACAATCAATTAATAATATAAGACAAACAAAATATAGGTATTTATGTTTAAGATTATTATTAAAAAGAGAGATGTGATTAGAAAGAAATATGTATAATGGAAAGTCTTACAAGTAAATTGCTTTACAATATTTAGAATACGTTGTTTTCCTTTTTAATTCTAAATTATATTATTTTGATCAGAAATGAATCTTTAGTTTATGTTCTTTATGACTGATTATAACACTTTAATGTAGGTATGTAGAAGGAATCATAAGAAATTTAACAAAACGTTAATAGAATTGATTTGAATATGAAATAAAATGATATATTCCAACCAGAAATAAATTGATATAAGTAAATTTTGTTCTATTAGTAAAGTTATAATTTAAAATAGATTGAAATTTATAATAAATTTTTGTTTTAATATTCTTCTAACTTAAATATTATAATAATCGATTGAAACTATAATGATAGTTTTCTTATCATGTCAGAAAATTTGAACTATTTTTTTTATTTTCAACATAGTAGTCCTTAATTATGTCTTATTATTAGTTTTATCAATAAGTCTTGAATGATATTTGATATCCCAGCATATGTGTATTGCACCAAATTTTTAGGATTTTAATGATAATTTTAGAATCGTAGAGTAAAAATGCTAAATAATAGAAAAATAAATAGATTAATAACAAATCAGCATTTCATCAGATTTATTAAAATAGAACAAACAATAGGCAAAAAGCTTTCTTCCTAAATAAAGTATTTAATTTATCTTAAAACAAAAATAATTAAATGAAGATTATTAGATATTATCATATTTTAAATTAGTTGACTGCATGAAAGCAAATGGTAGTTTCCTTTTAGAAATTGATATGGAATAAACACTACAATTATACAAAATAGACAATAAATATCATATATTAGATCCATGTTGGCAAAAAGTGATTTCAATTAAATTTGAAATATTTTTCAGGATTCCAAGTGCACTTGGTAATTATTTTATAATAAAGCCATAAATTACTTTTAAGGAGTGAATTATTTTAAGATAAAAAAGGAATGCATTTCATTATGGCAAACCTTTTAGAATGAAGAAATTTGAAATTAACAAATATAAATTAAATCCTAAATAAACTAAATAAGATAATTTATTTTTATCTAATCTTTAAATTTATAAATTCATCCAGCTCGATCAATTGATATAATTTTAATTTAATCAAAATTTTTTCTATGTAATATTTATATTATTATAATATTTTCTCTCTTATTAGATTGAAAAGAAAGTAAAAATGATAATTTTATGATTAATCTATTCATTGATACTTTATTCGAATATTCTATTTGTACGTTCTAAATTATAGATTGCAAATTTTATGGATATTAATTGAATGAATTCACCAATATATGTGAGGTTATTTGTTGTACATAAATAAAATGATTCTTTATTGATTAATATATTAAATTAATTATGAAAATAGGTATAGAGACGTTTCCTATTATAGGAATCATAAGTTCCTGAAACCAAAACGCCTTGAAAAATGCAATTGTAATACCTAAAATGATCATACAATTCAGGATTATGAGTCATGAAATGATCAAATTTCCATCTTAAATAATTACCAAAAGTCTTATATTTAACCCATATGTATGTATGACTTTCAAAATACACTTAATTTCGATATAATTATTCCTTTTCCTCCTTTTAATTTCTATATATTATGTTCCAACACATACCATAACCTTTAACTTATTTTTGAATCTATAATTAATTGTTTTCATTTTATAAATGAAATTCATTAATCTCCAAAAAAATTAAAAAAAAAACTTCAATTTATAAATGAAATATGAATCGAATCAAATTATCATTCAATTAATAGAACTTTTGATGAAGCTAATCTAAAACAGGAATACAATCCATAATTAGTTTCAAGCGTTAAAGTCTATAAATTCATATATTACTAAATTACTTATGATTAATTCGATTTTAAATTTTCCCATTTTATTATCTACTACTTCAAATCAAAAGTTATTTTAATGATGTCATTTACTTTCAATTTGAATCCCTAAAGGTCATCTATTTTTTACTTTCTCATGATGAGAATATAGATATCCATCCTTACACATTAAATAATATCTATTATAAATAAATGCAATACCCATGACCTATCTCTGAAGTTTATCCTTGATAATCTTTTGAGATAATATCTCTAAAGCATATACCAGAATTAAATTTTTGGAAAAGGTTGATCACAAATCCATACCAGCAAAACATTTTATAGGCCAAAGCTATTTTTCCTTTCTCTAAAATTTATCTGTCTTGTTATTTAAATTTTATTGAAAAAGCTAATTCTTTAGAATAATTTCTCAAGCTTGATTCTAATTCTTTATCTAAGCATATCATTCTCTTTCTAAATTGCTCTATTGTCTAAATTAAGACCTTCCACATTCTTTTTTATTTAATTTTCAATAGAAAACTTCAATAATGAGGATATTGAATGAATTAGTTCATTTCCAAATTATTAATTCCAAAATCTTGGTATTGCTAATGAGGGAAATAAAATAAATTATTAATGAAGCATTGCTTATTATGATTATTCTAAATTTTAATTAAAGGAATTGAAAGAGTCATTAATTATTTAATCAAGTAAATTATCAATTCTCATGAAGAAGGACTAAATATTTTAATTAATGAAATATACTTCAATGCATTACTGCATTTCTAAACAATAAGCTTCCATTTTTTATACAAGATCCTTGCTCGTGAGTTTTTCATTATTTTCTACGATTTCTAAATTGCTACAAATCATTTTGTTTATCAACAATTATAGTATCAAAAAAAATTTGCTTTAATAGCATGAGTCAGAAAGAATTATAAAAAAATAGCAGACTAATCAAAATATAGAAAATATCAAAAAAAAAAAAACTATGCTATAATTAAATTTTTAGGTGTTCTATGGATCAATTTATTCGCTTTATGGTTTCCAAAGGATTCATCCATTAAGTTTGATTGATTCAATATAGTGATTGCTTAAAATTTTTGCAACTCATTACTTATCTAAATTTATTGGGTATTTTTTTGTTATATAATTTATTCAAATATAAAGTTCAGATCTACAAAAAAAGAAAGAATTTATCATATTATTATTGTATAAAATTTTGGTTAAGTTAAATAATCGGCTAAATTTTAATTTTATTCTGCAATATTTTTCCTGCCTTAATCCTTTAATTGTATAAAAATTATTTTTCACTTTTGTATCAAGCTATTCGATCAATTTTCCTTAAAGCTATTTGAAGATAAAATATTAAAATTGGGGAAAGTTATTTATAATCGATTTTTACAAATTTTTATGATGCTTTATGCTTTTTTTTGATCTATTAGATCATTTTAAAATCTAATCCTCAAATATTTTATGAGTTAGTTAAAATTTTAGCAACTTAATTATTGAATTATAAAAAGAACTCAATTATTTTAATTCATATTCATTCTCTTAAAAATCTATTAGAATTAGTGTGTGAAGAAATAAATTATGACAATTTCAAGAATGTTCATATTTTCCTTATTGAATATGAATAGATGATATTAATCTAGGCTAAGAGAAAGAAAAGGAAAAAATATAACTAGAAAACTATGAGATTACTGTAAGAAATTAATGAAAGCTTAAATTCAAAAAAAATTAGAAAATGTCCTTTATTTAATTTGTCTTATTCAAGGTCAAAAAAATATGGATCCTATAAATGTTATACAAGACAGATTATTTTATTTGGTAAAACTATTTATTAATTTTTTAAAGAAATATTTAAATAATCATTAATGACATTAAATCATTATAAAATCACTCACCATCCAATTACAAAAATTAAGAAAGCCTGCAAAAAAAGTCTTTACTAAACAATCCTAATATTAAATGAATATAGAATGGTGTAAAATTTATTCAAAAATTCAAATTGATAATTTTTATCAATTGTTATTATCTTGTATAAAGAAATAAAAAATAAATCTTATTTCTGCCACGTTGTAAAATATTTTATTCATTATATTTTTCTATTAATTAGAAATACTTGATGAATACAGGAAATATCATTATTTTGAAATAAAACATCTAATATTGAAATTATTAAATTTGTTATAATTAGCAGTTAATATATTTATAATTGCAATCATTTCGTTTTTTTCGAATGATCCTATATTATCAAACGTACATTTATATCAATAATATTATTTATCATCATCAATATTTTGAACTTTCATTAAATATGATCGTCTTTGTAAATTTCAATTTGATGATCTATAAAATATCAGACAAAGACCCAAACTAAATACTAGTGATTGGCAAGCAGAAATGAATCGTCTAAATAAAAAATTAATAAATAAATTTATATTTCCCTTTTTTCCTTTTTGTTTGTTTTATGGAAAAGCTATTCTTAATAGAGGATGATCTTGACTAAAAGTAGAATGATACTTCATTTAATTAACTCTCATTCATTATAATCCACAAGTGTTGCAATATTGTACAGAATCACAGATTTAACAGTTGTATAAAATCCAATCCTCTATTAGAATTACAAGATGACACACATTTGAATATTCTCTAATTTTTCCCACTTTATGACCAAATGGGTAAGTAAAGTTTCTAACAAAATAGAGTTTTGCTTTATTATGATAATTTGCAATTACTGACTGTGTAGTAGATTATGTTAGATCATTAATTAATTTGGCTTTATCAATTTCTTCGCCCTATTATTCTAATTGCTCATTTGAAAAAGACATGCATAAGCCTTCCCCCCCATAATGATTAATAAATTACTTATCTTCTTTATTCAGCTATTTTTCACATAAAGCACATTAATCATACAACTCTATATCTTTTAAAATATCTAATTTCTATTTAATTTAATTTTCTAAAATAAACTAATCGATTCCTTTTAATTTTATTGTAAGTGGTTCCATAATTCCATATTATTCTAAATTTTAAGAATAAACCATATATTTTTGAGTTTAACTCCATGAAAAAACTTTTATTCTAAACTGCTGACTATTTCATAACGAAAAATTAATCCATCATCTGAAAGTAATGGAATAGTATCTTTATTTATTCTCCATTTAATTATAGCGTATAAAGTTAAATTTTTTATCTTAAAATTAGCTAAGACCATCTAAGCAATCATGTAAATAGTATTAAATGTTACACATTTTATTTCAATGCAAAAATTCTGTATTTAATTTCAGTTCAAAAATTTGATAGCATGATGATGATGATCAACTAAATGTAATTGAATTTATAACATCTTTTTCCTTTTTAGTGCTAGTGTAAATAGCAATAAAGAAACATATCCAGAACCAAAAACCAGATCCAAAATATCTAAATTATCTAAATTCTAAAAGTGAAGATAGGTTAACTTAAAACCTTCTATTTCTTTTTTCAAAGAAGATATTCTCATATTCTCTACCCGAGGTTAACTTGCTTCCCAATCTAAATCGATTGTAAAAAATTATTTAGGAACATCATTTAATAAAATATCAGTTACATCAAGTGATATTTCATTGTTTATCTTCCAACTTTTAACCTTATTTCTATATATATCAAGAAAGAAAGGCTTTTACCGAGATTAATTTTTGAAGCTCTTCTTAATTTATCTTCTAATTTTTTGAAACATTTATTCTTTAATTTTTATTTCCTATTTAAGTTATTACCTTTCTAGCAGGAACGATCTTAGAGCTCTTTTATTTTTGGTATAATTCAAAATTTTACATAGTATGAGGCCTGTTAAGAAGTAATTTTTCTGCATCTACTAATGAAGTAATTAAATTTTCACTCTTTTAATTATGTTCATAAATGAAAATTTAAAACTTTTTTAAGATTTCTAATAAATCTTATAATTCTTTAAATATTTTAATATAGTTATTAGGGAAATTTAGCTTTTGAAACTTCTGTTAACTCAATTTCTTCATTAATTTTATTAACTCTAGTAATTGACAACATTTTAATCATAGAACAAATAAAATGAAGGATCGCTGTTGTAAAAGAAACAAAAAAGTTTAAATTTTTATTTGAGTTGGGATCATACTTAAGTATATTCTATTATATTTCACTGTAATACATTATAATGTAGTTTTGAATCTAATTAATTTAAAATTAATTTTTCAACACTATTATAAATTATTTAATCATTTGTTGAAATTTCAAGCAATTTTTTTCTTATTCTCCATTATTATTGTTGTATATAAACGAAAGACTATTTGAGTTAAGATAAAATATGATTTAAGATATATTATTATTTAAGAAAAAAATAGTTCGTACTGTTGAACTTTTTTAAATCGTAATCGGATTTGATGAACAGGCTTGATTTCAATCTATTCTGACTAAAATCTATTTATACTTGACGCTATAAATTTAAAAAATCTGCTATATTGTGAGCTACTAACAGGAATGTTAACAATTTCCTCTTGTCTTTTACTCATTATTAGCTTTTTTTGATAAGCTATAAACAATTTTGTCATTTTAACAGACTTCACAGATAAATGCTCTTTTAGAACACGGAATTTCAATCTATAATGATTATTCTATTATATCCAAATCCTTTAGGGTTTTTTGATTGATCATCACCGTATCCATTTGTTTAGCTAAGAAAATAGATTGTTCATAATACTTTATAGCTAGTTTATGGAAATATTCTTTCTCATTAGAACTTTTAAGATTTATTTTAACTTCATATGAAATTTATTTATTTATAGGTCAAAACAATCTTGAATTCTAGATTTTCCTTTTTGTGTTATTTTGAAATAAAATTTGTAAAGTTAATTCTTAATTTTTCTTCAATTAAGTTATAGATTTTGGGTCAGGAATAATCTATGAAACCTTGTCAATATTATTTATTAATGAAAAGCCTTTAAATAATAAGTTAGGGAATCTTCTAATAAATCTATTACTTTAGAATTAATATCTTCACTATCTCCTACTAATTAATATTTTCCATTTCCAACTTCAGGTAATATTTAGACTAAATACTCACTAAAATAATTCCAAATACCTAATGTATAAATTCTAGTTTCAGGTCTTTGATTTTTAGATACCAACTTCATTAATCTTTCAGACTAATCCTCTCCATCTGTTAGTAAAAATGAATTCAGTATTTATGGATTATATTTGTTTTTAAAAATAATTTTCATCATAACTACCTTAGATAATTGATTATAATATATTAGTTCCATCCAAATCTGCACTCATTTCTTGTACTTAATTGCCTAGTTTAATGTTTTTTAATTATACTTTTATGCAATATTGAAAATTTTTTACATCGCTACCAAATGAAATTATGTTAAAAAAACAATTTTCTGGAAGGCTTCTCAGAAACAGAATTAATGATTATTTAGCTTTTTTAAAACTTATTCCTTTCATTGAACCACTGCGATCTATAAAAAAAAGATAAAAATCTTTTAGATTTTTGCCTATAAAGGTATATTTAAACCATTGAGAAATGATTGATAAGCATCTAATAGAAATTCATTAAATTTTGGAATGGTATTAAAGTAGCACAATATCTGATATGTTACAAAGCATCATTATTTGTATGACTTAGAGTTGCAGAAGGGTTATTAATATCGTCGAGTTCAAACATTCTATATGACGCCATATTTTGGGAATCATTTGAATCTAAAGTAACACTTAATTAGTTCTGTTGATTTTATAAATCAATTTATTTCTCCCTCAAATTAATATGAAATTTTAATAGTATCAAGTTTGTTGGAGACTAAGCATTTGTAATAGATTTTCCCATATTTATTAATACATTAATATTTTATTTATAATATAATTATATTGCTTAAATGTTAACATGTTGTTTCACAAAAAAATATTATTAAGCATAATCTTTATAAGTGTTCTTTGATTTATTAACTGTTAAATAACTTTTATCTATAATCAGAAGGAATTCTAATTTTCAAAATTAATTCAGAGAGACTTATAATGGTTGGATGTATTCAAATTAAATTTTTAATGATGTATCAGGCCTCTAACAACCAATTTTTACTTTTTTTATATTTGATATATCTTAATCCCCTTAGCTTATCACCATTATCTTTCCATCTTCAATTCCTTTTTTATATTCTTTTTTTGCTTCTTCTAATTATTTTATTACACCATAAACTTTCTAATCTCCAAGTTCAACAATCATTTTTAGAGACAGCTGAATTTTAATCTATTGTAAATAAGTATTCTAATTCACTTTGATCTTTATTTTATTCAGTTGAATCGATTTGGCATATTTGTACCACTGCTAAACCAGGTTAAACATGAACAATGTATTAAACTTATTTCTATTCAATAGACATTTTAGCATATACTATCATAAGAAATTATTATAGGATATGCTAATTGTTTTATATTATTGTATTCTTTCAAATTTTTTTTTATTTTCTATTTGAGAATTAAACATTTAATTTGGTTTTTTGTAAATCTTAATGAAAATACCATAAGCTGAAAAATAAA
Source organism: Paramecium pentaurelia (assembly GCA_905183005.1). Lineage (NCBI taxonomy): Eukaryota > Ciliophora > Oligohymenophorea > Peniculida > Parameciidae > Paramecium > Paramecium pentaurelia. Next base: position 322,589 of record CAJJDO010000134.1, read on the forward strand.
TTTAAATGAAAAATTATGTAATTCAATTTATAAAAATGAGAGAATAGTTAGATTTTAAAAACGTCATTTTTAAAGGAGAACACTAGTATTAAGTAAAGGTTTAACAATTTTGCAAAAACAAAATATTTTTTGAAAGACCAAGCCTTTTATTGATAATTAAATGAACAGCAACGAACCAATAATGATAATTTTTTCTTAGTTTTTGGTTATATTCGAAACGCAGTAACTAAAAATGTGAATAAGCTGTTGCTGTTTAACTAAATAATGAATCCAATAATCTTTAAAAAATGATAATCAAGCAACAATCAACTCAGGGTACATTCATGATTTGACTATTTTGTAAAATTTCTCATGAATGTAAATTGGAAAAAAATTAAAAAATAATAACTTTAATTTAAAAATTAAAGAAATTTAAAGGAATCTTAAAGCACTAATCATTTATTTGTTGAGGTGAAATTTAGATAAAGTTCCTTAATACTAAATATCTTAATCATTTCGAATCCTAGTACACAAAAACTTATGCATACATCAATTGTTATTTTTTTTCATATTTTTCTTTTTCACTTCCAGTGTGTTTGAACTTGTTTTTTGCTAAAATTTGGAGAATAATACATTAGCTTCAAGATATGGAATTCCCATTTTTTATATCTTTTATGTTGAGAAATTATGTTCATAGATTGGTAAGGCTTTATTTTTAATAAAGGGAGCAAACGTAAAATATGCAAAATGGGTAAGATATTGTATTTTAGACTTTCATTTTTTCTACCTCTATGGATCAAATTTCATTTAATTCTGAAAAATATCTTTATTTTTATTAAATATACACATTACCTCTACCACTAATAAAGAATTAAATTATTATCATTGTAAGAGTGGATATTAATTCTAATAAGGCCCTATAATTATCTGACCACAGACCCTCCTAAATTGAGATTTCTTTAAGGTAAGAAAATCTATCTATGATTCCCATTATTAAACCCTTACAGATACATATGTACTTAAATGAACATCAAGAGATATAGACTGTATTCTAATCCTGAAAGTTTGTAATTAACTTAAATAGTTTTAGTGTAGAATATATAAACTATGGCAATGCATTTAATCTAAATCCTGAAATTTTAAAGCCTAAACTCTTACTAAACAATCAAAATAATTCCATAGATTTAAAAACTTGAAAATTTAAATATTTTTGAAAAAGAAGGATCAATTATGATTTGTTTTAATTGAGATTTTGAATGGTATAAGACGATGAATAAATTCTTCACTGATGTATTGAAAACTAGTTTAAATTCAAAAATTTTAACGTCTTGATTACAAAATCAAATGTAATAAAAAGCTGTTTCATTTGATTTATCTTAATGAGATTAGTTCCTTTAATAAAAGCTCATCCTAATCTTCCAACTATTGATCAAATCAGCAGAGTTATTTTCTAAAGCAACTAGAAGCATTGTTTATACCTAAGTTTAGAGAAATTTGCGCCATAAAATTAATAACTCATAAATTGGATTTTTATAAAACGGCCTGGCTTGTTAAGATATTTTTGTTAAATTATTGAGTTTTTAAAAAAGAAATTTAATAATTAGAACTAGTTACCATAATCTGTGATTTTCTATGAGTTCTAATGAACTTAGTTTTTAGGAATAGATAAAGTATATGGTATTTCTAAATCTGGAATACATTTAGCTCCTTTCTTACTTGATATCTATTTTAAAGAAGTTATTTAAAAATTAATTGTATATGCTTAAAAGAAGTAATTTTCTATATCCTTCAAGTTAATCTTGGTAAAACTTAAGTTTTATGAGTTTAATATGATTTAATAGTTCTGACTCTTAACAAAGCTTTGTACATAATCTCAGTGATTTATAAATATTAATTATTTGATGTATGTAAAATTTCAAGTTAGAAGATATAATTTTCTCCATAAATCTTAATCCTTTCAATAATATCATAATTCTGATGATTAATTAATCTTTTCAGTCTATTATAAAATCTAAATTGAAGAATAATAATCAAAAGTGATTGGTACGTTACTTTAAATATGAAAAATCATTCAATCTAATTGTTTTAACTTTATTCTAGTATAAATTATTTCTAAGATTAACTTTAATGTATCTTTTTTCTTATCTTTTGTTATAAAAATATCTTTTACTATTTATGAATGAATATTACAAAATTATTAATTTTATTGTTAAGACTAATCTCTTTTTTAAATAGTAATAAAATTAAGTAAATCTATCATATAATATCGTAGATGTTTTACAAAAGAATGTTGTGTTAATTAAGTTTTCTTTAAATCAATTATATCGATTGTTATTTTAAACCTGTTCTCTGTTTAGATTATTAATTTAATGTAGTATCATTTCAATTTAAATCTCTATCAATTTTTAATTGATAACAGATATATGATATTTAAATAAATAATCCCTATATACACTAAAATTGAAAAAAGCTTTAAAGAATAGGAGCTTACCTAGCTTTAAGAGTGAAGATTAAGAGTTAAACTAATAAAGACAGAATTAAAAAAAAATATTAGATATTAATTGTATGTATAATTGTTGTTTGATATAGATCAAATCACTTTTTCTATAAATCTTCTAAAAAGCAACATCCTTTAGATTTAAATAAAGGTTTCAAATCTTTTCCTTAATGGTTTATAAATTCTCCTTATAAGATAAGTGTTCCTTATGCTTCCAATATTATTGATTAGGATATAATATGATATGAATGATTAGAGACTAAATAATAATAATTTAATAAATACCTTGCAGAAGATTGTTCTAAAAAAGTGGTGCTTTAAATTAAGCAAGAATATTATTATATTTTTTGTCATCGGATTAAATTTCTTATCCATTCGTAACATTCCATAGATGGATAGAGTTATCATAACTACCAGAAGCTAATGTATTTCCATCAGGAGAAAAAAAGACTGAGTAGACAGTATCACTATGACCATCTAATTTGGCTTTTTATTATCCTGTTTTGACATCCCATAGACGGATAGAAGAATCTAGACTACCAGAAGCTAATTTATTTCCATCAGGAGAGAAACAGACTGACTTAAAATAACTAGTATGACCATCTAATTTGGCTTTTTATAATCCTGTTTTGACATTCCATAGATGGATAGAGTTATCATAACTACCAGGCGCAGGGCAACCTATTTACTTTTCCCCATCTCTGGGAAGGGAGGACC
>CAJJDO010000135.1:0-161956 GCA_905183005.1 Paramecium pentaurelia
ACTACCAGAAGCTAATGTATTTCCATCAGGAGAGAAACTGACTGATATTACAGCTTCATCATGACCATCCATTTAATATTAATCGTTTATTTTTTATTATTACCTATTACATCCAAATAATTAAGCTCCATTTAAATTAATTACATTGATACTCATATTCTTAAATTAAGATTTAGATAAATTGCATTTAGCAAGATTACCCCCAAATAAATTTGCATTTTCAATTCTTATATTTTCAAAATTTTAGTTTTTAGATCCACCTTCATTTCAACCAATATTTTTAAGTGCATTAGATTCAATTATAATAAATTTTTTATCGATTTTGGTAAGAATTTCAAAAATTCAATTAGTTTATCCTCTTGTAATATTTTTAAATGAGATATTATTTAGTTTCAATGTAGATTTTAGTGGAATAATAAACAGAATTAATATCATGCTCTTTTATGGTTTTGATTAAATGAGTAATTGAATTAATAGTCTATTCAAAAGCATCAAATTATTTCTGTTTTTCTGAAAGTGATATGATTCCAATTGAATTATAATTCTAGGAATAACTTTAATTGATATATTTTAGAAACTCTAAGCAATCCTAATTTTGATTCACATCTTTTGACAATATTTCTATTAATATCTATATATCAACATCTTTTGATTGAACTAGCAATTCATATAAATCAGCTGCAATTAAGAACTCTTATATTGATTTATGGGTAAATTGAAAGTAACAAGCGAACAAATTCTTATATCTTTTTATAAGCTCTGCATTAAAAGTCATCATCATTAAAAATAATCGTTTTCGCCATTTTTCATCTTTTTCTTCTTAATATAATAATCCTTATTATTAATATTACACTTAAGCCAGTTTTTGCTAGCTCATTTTTTTGGCAAGGTTGATTGAATATCTTTATAAATCATATAGAAGACGATCAATATTTATAGATTTTCCTAATTTTCTCTATTCTCTATTTATTACTTATTGTGTTAATTTATATACTCATCAGAAAAATCATAACTTGTAAGATTAAAATCTTTTAATACATAAATAACTATTTAAATACAATCTTCATTTTGAATTGCACCTTAATCTAATGATTAATCTAGAAGCACAGAGTTTTGTTCTAATATCTCCAAAAGTCTGATCTTGAAATGAACATTTTCTTCAGAAAATTACAATAAAATGGGAATTGAATTTTCTTCTATTTTATCAAAAAAATTTTATTTCAATTTCTTAATAGTTTGGTTTTTCTAAATTTTCGATATTAAACAATGTAACTTAAATCTTTTCCTCATAATCAACTTTATAAGAGTTTTTATCTCCATAGTTTGATGCCACTAATTTTTTCTAATTTTTTTCATACATATGAATCCAATATTTTCTTTTGTAAAACTCATTAAGCATATTTGGAAAATTCTTTATAAAATTATATTTAAGATTATTAATCCCAATTGTATTAACCATCATTCGAGCAACACTTAAACTATTATTTCCATCATCATATATGGAGTTACTACCAATCGATTCAATTTTATCTACTTCATAAATTTGTTGTACTTTTAAAAGCTCCATAGCTTTTGTAACTAAATACCCAGACTTCTTAAAGCATCATGACTTTTCAAAGCTATGAACTCATCATTCTTCAAAATAAATAAAAAATGGTTTATTTATTTTTAATTCAATAAATTTTCCCCTTTTAACCCTGATATTTCTTTTTTTAGAAATTTTTACAATTGTTCCCAAAAAATTTCAAACTTTTTGATATCAATCACTCCTCTATTTGAAATTTTTGTTTACCATTCATAAATTTTCAAATATCAACATTTTAACACTTTAAAGTGTGAATTTCTCTATATATTATTGCATTTAAGAAGAATCAAACTTGAGAAGTTCGATTTCTTTAAATTTATTCTTATCTTCTGATTCAAATTATAAAGAATAATTACTACAGGTATTAAGATTTCATTACCAATTTTTCATTAGTGTCATGTAATTTCTAAATAAAGTCCTTTATTTTCTTAGCTGCAGTACTTTTGCCTGATCCAGCTACCCCATGGATTAATAATACTGTTACTTTATCTCTAATAAAAAATCATTCACCTCCCCTTCTTTATCATTTAAATTTTCCAAATTCATCAAAATACTCTTTTATTCATTCTATTCCCCTTTCTCTAATTTATGAAATATATCCAATGTTTATTAAGGCACATTTATAAACCCTACATTTTTGTTTGATGCTACTTTCATTACTTTTGATTTTCTAATATCATCAGCTCTTCAACAGATTTTCATCAAAAAAATTTTATGTCATTACCCAATCTGTTTAGTTATTTCTTCATCTCATCTATTTTTCCCTCAACTGTTATCAAACCCCTTCTGATATGATTAACAAAATCGGTTAGCAATGTAAGTTATTATCCCATTTCACTGAAATTTTGAATATATCCATCTAGAGAATTACTGGCTTAATTCATTTCTTAAAATGGAAGAAGAATATTCTTCTTCAATTTATGGCAAAAAATAAATAATTTAATCATTTAGATTAGTAATTAAATTAATCTTATATTTATTTAATTTACAGTTTAGAAGAAAATTTGCGTGGGGCTAAGTTTGGCACTTGTATGTGTTGATCTAAGATTTTTAAGATGGAAAAAAATTAAATGAATAACCAATAGAGAATAAACCTAATCTGATATTTAAATATAACAAATAGGTGCTTAGCATCATTAAAACTAGCAAAGTCTTTGGGTCAGATCCTTTAGTGGTTATTTATGATCTTGAACAGGGAGGCTTATAGCTTGGAGTGATAAAAAACAAGATACTTGAAAATGATGCAATGAATGAGAAAACGTTTCTTTAGAAATTGTAAGAGATTAAAGTTGACATTATGTCTCCTCTCACTGCATTTGCTGTTTTGAAGTTGAAAAAGGTTCCGAGAATGAGGAGGTCTTGAATAATGTTGTAATAGTTAGTGTTCACTTTTGTGCTGTTTTGTAATAATCATATCTTAATATTAAATTTAGATTAGAATAATAGGATAGAGTCTATGCTTCTTTATTTTTTCCAAGTACTATAACATATAAACGATAATGTTAAACATTTGAGATAAAACTGAAATCCTTGTTTTTTTTAAGTATGTGATAGGATACAAAATTTAAAATAACAATTTTAACTTACTATAGTGAGATATCAAATTAATTTGAATACAATAAGAACAACTAAAAGTCTTAGTTTATTATTTGAATTATATAAACCAGCTGCTTCCACAACTTATCCAAATTTATAGAGCTAAAGCAAAAAACCAATCAATATTCTAAAAACTACATTCTTTGATTTGAAAATCCTCAAGGATTTTATTTTAAGGGTTCTTTCACAACTGCCAAAAGATTTTTTAATAAAATAAACCGATGTACTATTGAAAATTAGATGAATTTGATTGAAGCTTTTAAGAATATCATTATGAGTAATGAGAAAAATAACTCTATTAATTAGTTTATATTTGGGATGTATTATTTCAAGTTACATAATAAAAATATTTGTTGAATACTATGAAATTATTTTAAATCAATTTAAAATGATTGTAACTGTAAAACCAACCTTGCAATTTCCTTTTAATGATGTTTAATATTTGAAACAATCTGCAGTTGATGATTGTGGTTCTATTGCAATTCGCTTCCTATCTGAAGGAGTATAAATTTAACAATATTTCATAGAGTCCGATTCAATAAGTAAAGTATATTTACTACTTATCAACTTTATAAAGAGTTTATCCTCATTGTTTTTAAAGCAATTATCGAACTCTTAATTTTTTAAAGAAATTTCTGACAAATTGACATCTTCCCATTACAATTAATCACCAATAGGGATTAAATCTTAGTTAACAACTAACCTTTAAGTTAAATTTGTAATCATAATTACATCATCAATATTTTCAAAATTAAAATAAGGATGATATCCAATTCCATATTCAAGGTCTTGATTATTGGATATATTAAATTCTATTGATATCTAATTATCTTTAATAAATGTGTAAATCTCTTGAAAATGACTTTGTTACTATTCACGGTCCTTTGGTATTAAGCAAATCTAATTTTGATTCTCCTCTAATATTTCTCTCTCAGTATTCACATATAAGCCATGTAAAGGATAACCATTTGAATCATGAAATTTATGTTATACATTTTTATCACTTAATCGATTGACCCAAGGATACATTAAATAACAACCATTCCCTAAAACATCTTCAAATTCCTTCCCTTCAATTATCAAATGGCCAGACATCCATAATTCTAGTATTTTGCCATTCTTCTAAACGATACTATTTTTTTTTTACATTATTTTAATTAACAAAAATGATGATATTTTTTAATTAAATGATATTTTATTGTTTGAAAAGTTATCACTTGTGGATAAATGGTTTCTTTTTCATAATTATTTATTGATATTTCTTTCTATCAATATGACAGTATTATTTCTAAACAAATTAAAGGATTAAAAACTAAAATATCAAAACACAAATAATTTAAATGTATTAAATATCAGATAATTTGTTAGTTAATAGCTAACTTAAAGAAAAATATTAGTGGCTTAATGAATTATAAGATCAAAATATTTCTGACTTCTAAATCAATTTATTTCGAGTTTGGTGTATGGATATAAGCAATGATTTAAGTTTGATGGCAGTTGGTGGTATTAGTAAAGATCATACTGTTTTTATTTATAATCAACATAGTATGGCCTTATGTAATTAAATATATGTGACTTCTCATTAAGTTTACCTGTTATTATTTTCTTAACAAGATAAATATTTATGTGCTGGCTGTTACGGGAAATAAATTCTTTTATGGGAAGTAGATGATATTAAGCAAATATAAAATGCAAAATATAAAAGGGTAATTCAAACAGAATTTGGAGTAATTGCAAGAATATTATTTTTTGATAATGAAAGGAAACTATGTTTTTAGGGATAGTCTCATTTATTTATAATTGATTTGGAGATGAATAGTTAAGCAAAGATTATTAAAATCAATCATAAGCCATAATCCTTTGATATAAATCAATCCAAACTCTTTGAAGTTGGAAAAAGCAGCGTCATATACATAAGGGATATCTGTAAAGATTAAATTATAAGATTTATATGCTGTAATGTTTCTTAGCTCGATGAGATTGTAGTTTCAAAAAAAAACTACTTTCTGGTCGCATCAAGCCACCAAAATATATTCTGTTTTAATACGATAAATGGAAAACTCCTAAGAAAAAGTAGGATATTTGGGAGAGCTTAATCAATAAAGCTATCCGAGGATGATAAATTTTTAACTTTTGTTAGCATGCAGGCTTCAGTATAACTTGACTATATATACATTTTAAATTTGGAGACAGATCAGCTCTTATTAAAGTATGCAACACAACTTTCTCAGCCCACATTTATTAATAAAATGATGCCAAAAAAATTTATTTTTGGTAAAATAAACTCAATTGAAATATGGAACTTAATACTTTGAATAATCTTGATATCAAATTTTTAATATTATAAAAAATCTAAATGATAAATTAATAAGTATGGCAAGTGTATTAAATAAATTATAATTATTTTAATTAGTATAAAATTTCTTTCTTTTTTAAAAAATTCAAAATAAAAATGTCTTTTTCAGTTTTTTTTCTACAATTATGAAAATTCTTCTTAATTTGCATGCTGATACAACTTGAGACTATTATTTGAAATATAACATTTTTCCATCTTTTTAGCTTTGATAACCTAGACATTTAACATTAGTATTCATAAAATCATTTTAATTTATATTTACTACATCCAAATAGATTAATGCGTAATAAAGCTTTTAGTCTTAGGTGTTTGCTATGGTTAAATGATGACATATTTTTAGTTAATTATTTCTATATAAGCAAATTCTCTAGGACCATAATGAGTTAATAAAATATAAAATAAATGTTTATCTAGATACTATTTTTAGTACTTACATTATAAAAATCATAAACCTAAAAGGTTAATGAATAGAACACACAAATTACATTCTTAGAAAATTAAAATTTCAAAAAATAGGATCCATATGAAATCAATTATGAGGAGGAAGAACCATCAGATAGTAATGTCTTTTTTTACTTTCACTAATATGCCAACTTTATTACTTGGGCAATTCTGGTCGATTTAGGCATAATAGCTAATAGATATGGAATACTAATATAATATAAAATTGAAGTGCACGCAATAATTATGACATTAGTGATTATACCCTCGGTCATAGCTGAATTTTTTATGATCTTTGCAGATGGGGAGCCTGAACTTTATGGTTAAGAAAGTTTAGAAGATATACATGGCCTGCTTGGTTTCTTTTTCTTGGGAGTAATAATAGTATAGGTAATTGGAGGCATAGTATTAAAGTTTTGTATATTATCAATAAAGATGTAGAATCATCTAAAAATAAAATCCATTTTGCATATTTATTTAGGATACGCTATATATATCCTTGGCAAAATTTAGTTAGGTTTTGGATATTACTTGTCCTATACGAATGCACCCAATGAAGGGTAAGGCAGTTTAACTTCATTTTGGTGCGTGTACTCTTTGATGTTTTTTTGGAGAATAATATTTGAATTTTTGTATTAAAATGGAAAAATTTACTAATTGTTCAAATAATAGAAGGAGAGGCCAAGATAGCATTCGGGTACTCTTTAGGACTCATTATTAATCTAATATATTGAGTAAAATGGTATGTTCTTCTTTATTATTATTTAGAGCAATCCTAACTTATCAATGAATTTTAAAATAAATTTTGGGTGATTTTCAATAATGAAATTATTGATTTAACTGAGTTTGTACATCCAGGAGGTCAATATATATGGAATAAAGTGAAAGGTAGAGAAATTTCTCGATTTCTTTATGGTAGTTGCGGATTAGAGGATGAATCTGCCAAATAATATTAGCATACTAAAAATGCAATAGTTTTATTGAAAAACAATGTTATTGGAACATTAAATTCAATTGCATTTACAATTCCTATTGGTGAAAGTGCAGAAAATACTTGCACATAATGGAAATTAAATACAATTACAATTTTAAATGATAAAACAAGCTATTTTGGATTCTTGAATCCGCAATTTAGAATAATATCACAATTCACTTCAATTCATTCATTTGGGAAGTATTTTTAACTAAAATCGCTTGAATCTAAAAACATTCCAATTAGATAGTACACATGTGTTTCATCTATGGCTCCAGAAAATGTTGAATATAGAAGGGAACTTGTAAAATATGTTGAGTCTATTGTTAATAATAATTAATAAGCAAAAGCACCACTATAACCTAAATACTTGAATGAGCTTCCAATGATAATTAAATATTATGATTCTTAGAATGGATTCTCAAAATATATTCATAATCATAAGGGTGAGTTTTATGACATCCAGGGACCATATGGACCACCCCATGGTATTCCAAATAGAGGAAAAATTGTGATTATTAGTGGAGGCACTGGAATATTTCCATTTTTGGATCTTTTGGACTTTCTTTTGAAAAGCATTACTTACTCAATCACTTTGAATAAATATGGAAAATAAATTGCTGATAATTTGAATCCTTATGATTGTTAATTTAACACTAATGTCCATGTTACTCTATTTTTTGCAGTGGCTAATAGATCAGAATTAATTGGATCAGATATACTTTTTCCAATAATATAAATATAAAAGCATTTAGAAAAAGAAGTTTTAAGATTAATAATCAAAATCAGAGAAAAAATTGATGGAATTGAAACAATAAATGATAGATATAGCAAAGAAATGTTTGGTAGAGTATTAGGCAATAATTTGGATTATTAAAGATATTTAATTTGTGGACCACCTCAAATGTAAGCTTCTGTTCCGCCAATCCTTCGAGAAATGGGTGTTTAAGACCACCTTATTCATTTCATTTGAGATATTAATATTATAATATGCAACATCTTAAATTATCAATTCCTTCTTTGAACTAATCATTTTTATACTCTGGAAATTTTAAAGAGATGTCCTATTAGCAATTAATAGCATATGCAGAAAGTCGATTAGGTCGAGTTCTACCTCCTGATTTTGAATTTTTCTATGTAAATTCCGAGGGCAATTAATTTGTTGTTGATAGTGATGAATAATTACGTAATTTAAAAGGCTTGAACCAGTAACTAATCAAAATCATTCTTAAAGAAAAAGATAAAGAAAAAATTTCTCATCCAAACACAATTTGCAATCTATGTCATTCTTCTCCAATTATGAATGCTAGGTATAAATGTATAGTTTGTGAAAATTTGGAGTTTTGTGAAAATTGTTTAGATCATGGTTAAGTTCATCCTTTGTTAATCATATATAAACCAGAGTAGGAGTAATTTTTTGATGGTTTTTTTAAAACATCTATGAATAAAGTGAAGAACTTATTCAATTGTTAATATAGTAATACTAAAAAATACTGTTATAGATTTAAAAGAAGCATTGTTGAAGAAGAAGACAGAACTATTTGGTACAAACAAAAAGGATCATTAATTATAATCGATTTAATAGGAAAATATATAATTGTAATAAGAATAAGATGATTAAAAATAAAGTGAAGATGTGCTTAATAAAACATTAAGATTAAGTGAGGTATTCGAAGGCTCTCCAGAAAAATTTGAAAATATTGTCAAATAAAATCAACACTTATCATTTGAAGAATTAGTTGAGCTGATATCAGATTAAATCTAATGAATTCATGTTATTTATTTTAATATTTAATTTAAATGTACAATTGCATAATATGTACTTAGGAAACTGATTTTTCATCAAAATGTGATTGTCACTTTTGTTTATTTTGCTTGCTAAATTGGTTTGATGAGAAAAATAGAGATAAACCTGTAGAAATACTTTAGTGTCCAAATTAAGGTTGTAATTTCACATATAATCGAAATGAAATCTTAAGTTTTTGTTCTCTATAACCTTATGAGAAGATGATTTAAGAAATCTTGCTCAAAGAATATTTAAAAAATTAAGATATCCGTCCTTGTCCAAATGGAAAATGCAAATATTTTGGTTACATAGAATTAGACAATAAATGTGATGACGAACTTGAATGCTTTGAATGCGGAATGAAATGGAGAGACTTTGCTTTGGCTTCATATACATTTTAAACAGAATATATGATAAAAAATATTTTTGGAATAATAAGAGAATTTTGCTATTGCTTTATTACTACTAATGAGTGTCCTAACTGTGGAATTTTAATACAGAGAAATGGTGGTTGTAAACATATAACATGTAAAGCTTGTGCACATCAATTTTGTTGGTATTGTAAATAATAATGGGGAAGGCATAAGGAATCTTAATGTTTTAGTTCAGAAGCAATATCAATAGGCTTGCTTCTAACTTTCCCTATCAATATTTTGCATTAATTTGGAATATTTTCATATTTTCTTTATGTTTTTTATCCTTTGTTATTGTTATTGGAATTGTTAATTATGAATGTATTAGTTATTGGAACCGGTTATGGGACATTCATTTTGGTTAAATCAATTATTGATCTGAAGAATAATCGAAGAGGCTTTTGCTCTAATCTTTTAGCTTTTGGAGGATCAATTTTATTGTTGATTATTGAATATTTTATCTTTTGGTTTTCATCTGTGTTTTTGGATATAACTTTTTAGAAGGCATTCATAGGCATTTTAATTGAACTTTCAATTGCCATTTTATTCATTGGTTACTTAAATAGAGTGAGTTTGAGATGGATTTTAATTCCGTTGCTTGCAATATTTTTATTTTACTTTTTTGGATTTAATGGTTTTATCATGCTTATTTGGTAAATTCCAGTATTAACAGGTTCAAGAAATTTTCTTTCATAAGTCGGATTTAATGCATTAGCTATTGGTCTGCTAATTTTATTCAACATATTTAGTTTATTAGAATTATTTAGCTCAATTCTAATATATTTAATATTGGGTTCTACATATTTTTAATATAAAACAAATTACAACAAAAGTAACTTAGTATTTGTGGGAATTGTAGCATTATCTTACCTTTATGAATTAATATTTGCATGACTTATATTTTTCATCATTATTAAATAAATATTATAAAAATCTACTATTTATGTGAGATCAGCACTTTAGCTAATTGCATTTGAAATTGAAAAACCATCCTCTTTGATAGAACCATATATTTAAAGGTAATTTCACCTATCTTATGTTAGTCTAAAAGAAAATTGGTACGATAAAAAAGACTCAATCACCTAGATGAAATAAGAAAATTTTGATGAATTCAAAATTCCAAAGAGAAAGGTTAATTGTTGATGGAGCATGTTCAAAGACCTTATAAATAGAAGTAGAATTGTCTATTAAATAACATACTAAAATTTCCATCTGCATTAAATTGCTTAAGAAATTTTTGGTTGGAAAAGAGAAGCTGAATTTTTGATAGTTGAATATAAAATAGAACAACAAATTGTGTGGAAGGAAGCTGGAGATGAGTTACTAAATTATACTTCAAAGGAATCAGGATTCAATCCATAAAAGCCAATAATTCACACATCCTCATCAAAAGTATTAATCACATCTGAATTGGCCAAAAATGAAGGCTATCATATTTATTCATTCTCTTAGATGCTTGAATAATTGCATCAGAAAAGATTTGTAATATTTTTAAGTAATCGAAGGAAATTATAAGCTAGCCCATTACTAATAGAGAAGTTAAAGTTTTGATTGGTATAAAATAACAATCACCAGTGCTACAAGGTTAAGATGATTATGAAGAAGTATAAACCTAGAAAGATTGAAAGCTTTTGCAGTTTCTTTAGTAAGTCGTATAAGTAATAAAAATGATTAAATCCTGATTAATCACTGGAAGAATAGTAATTTGCTTCTAAAAGAAAAAAAGAATATGAAGAACTTCTTAGTAAGCCAAAATTCTCTAAAGCAGATATTAGAGTTTAATTTCCTAATAGTTTAATTATTTAGGTCATCTTTGGCTCTTTGGGAACATTAAAAGTTTTATATGATTTGATAATAGATGTGATAAAATTGAATCCTAGATTATAATTAGACATTAGATAATAGCAACCTTGATTTATACTTTTATACATCTCCTCCTCCAATTCGAATGACATAGAAGCATTTTAACCAAAACTGTTGATGACTTAGATTCAGTTCCAAATGGATTATTCTATTTTTGAGATGCAAAGCAAACTTCAAACTACCATTTGAAACAGTTATGGATGAAATGTGCTAGAGAATTATGATTATTTTACAAAAAATCGTTTATATAATTAATAATTTGAAATTCCTAAAGTATTATATTTCATTTTCTTTTTAATATTTAAGCTAAGATAAGCCCACATAATATATTGTTTTTCCCAGGTTTTAATTTTCGTATGCCTTCAAACAATTATGAATAAATTAAAAAGGCTAATAATAGCAATTGATAAATCAGTTGAATTGATTGAAAAAAAACTTCTATTTATTAAATATATTTTTTATGTAATTTATAATTTCAAATATAATGAACTTAGAAGTTTGGAGGTATTGAAAATTGAGAACATACTTAACAAGATAATGTTGAGGAAATATAAAAATTTTATATTTATCAAAAACCTATAATTATCCTGAATGCGATTCCAATAGATTAAAAAACTGAAGTTATTAAAATATGATTTGTAAAACTACTTTTTATTCTAATGTGCAATAAATACTCGTTAAATCAACTATGTATATGCGTATAAACTTTTATTCTTAAATCTTGTTTGGGCTTAGTATTTTTTTATTTTCAACTTGTTTGTGTCAATCTAATTGCTTTGATTTAATTTTTTTAATTAGAATAAAAATCAACCAAATATAATTTATTGAAATCATAATTTAAAGGTATGAAGATGGTCCAATTTGCTCAATGAAATGCACATATTGGTTATTCAATAAATAATTTTTCTGATTTGCTCTAATATTTGAAATGAATTATTAATAGACTTGATAAAATCACACTAAATATAAATATCACTCCTAAGGGTCAGGTCTTAAAAGTCTAGGAATAAATCCTTTTACTAATTCCACTATTGGTATTTTTCTTCCACCCTTGGGTTCATCATCATCATCTGATTCGCTTTCACTTTCTTATAAATCTTCGTCAGCTTTAGTTTCTTTCTTGTTCTTTTATTCATCTAATTCATCATCTTCCTCAAATGCATTATCATTTTTTTTTTTTGCCAAATTTATCCATTCTTAATTTACTTTTTCTAGATCATCAATTTTTGAGATTGTTTCTAATTAAGTTCTGGTTTAATTCTTAAATGTTATAGAGCATATACTTGAATACAGTAAGTTTATCTAATTCTATTGATGATGTTTGTGGATAACCTAATTAACATGAAAATAATAAAATTAATAATAATGCCAATTAAGTTGGTAATAGTTCTGTTATGCCAAATTAAAACCTTAAGTTGAGGAAGCTATGAATTTATTTGCCAGAAGAACTCAAAGTTTGAGAATAGTTCAAATAGATATAAACAATTAATATCAAATAAAATTCCTGATTTCTTTCAAAATATTTAGAAAATAGGAGCAAGAGTTTTCAATTTTAATAATACTGATACATCATAAACCCACATTAACTTTATATTATTTTTATTTAAAACAATAATCTATTGTATAATAAATAAAGATGAAATTTATAAATCGATGTTTATTTAAGTTTTCTGTAAATGTTATTAGAGACTAAATCTATGAATTTGACAAAAGCGCAATTAGTTTAAGTGTTCGAATTAATAGCTTAAAAGATTTCAATGATTTTCAAAAGTTAAGAGACTTAAAAATACACCGAATTATTTATAATCTAAATGATTAAGCAGAACTAATGGATTTTTTGGCTTAGCATAATGATGAGTGCATAAAAAAAATATTTGATCCCTCCTTTTTTATATGTAAGTCTAAGAATATATGGAAAACTTAGTTCGTGGTGTTAGTGTAAATGTTCCTACAATACTGAGAGATGGTAATTTTAGAAAGTTAGAGTAGAAAGCATTATTATAGATTTGTTAACATCTATTTAAATTGAAGACTGATCAAAATAAGACTCAATTCTAAGTTTTTTTGGTATATTGATTTATTTATTATTATGCATTAAAACATGATGGAAACATTAATTAAGAGGAATAGTTTTTGAGTTTAGTGAAAGAAGAGTTAGATGATTTATAAAGTGTAATAGAGAATTCATTCAATTTTGAAGTGAATCATGTACTTAGTTATAATCCAAAATTCACATATGATATATTATTTAAATTGGCAAATCAACAGAAAACTTTGAAAAGTGTAAATTTTAACATTTACAGATACGCAAATCCTTAACAAAGTGAATTGGATTAGAATAGAGAAATATTGGCAACTCTTTATTAACATGTTAATGAGCAATACAATACAATATTTTTGAAAAACTTTCTTTATGAAGATAAATATGTAAAACAATAAAATTTGTCGGAAGGAATTGTTAGTTATTCACATGTAATAATCTAAATTCTAATGCAATTTAGTTGGTAGATATGTTAAAGTTGATGCATTTCAGAGGTTCTTTGGTGTTTGAGTATAATAAAAATTTGGACAGGAATGTGGAATTCATAGACCAATTGTTATAATCCAGCAAATACATATTGTCTGAAAAACATAAATTAGGAGAAGAGCATGAATCTCACATTGTGGATGGAGATACAATGCCACCAATTGATATTTGAGTTATATTTAAATATATATAAATATAATTCATTTATGATTGATTAGAAATCCAACTTAAAACTGTTCTAATAAATAATGTGCATTAACCCATGGATGATTTTACATGAATAAGGCAGTACCATCAGTTCCTACACCTTTCATGAGTTCTTCTTGACCTCCAGGATGTTTATTCAAGTATTTAGTAACATCATACACTTTGGAGTTGATGACAATCCATGCTGAATAAATGGTGTTATGTTTGGCTACCTACTCTCATTCGCAAAGTCATACCTCGTCGATTGTAAATTACTTTAAATCATTTTTCTTGTTGCTATCACTTAATGATTTCCTTTAGATCCAACTGGGGGAGACACTTTCTTTAGGAGATTATCCAAATTTTGGTGATTCAGGTTCATTTTTAAATTGAATTGGCTTCACTTCTTCAATCTTTAAAGAGTTTCGTTTTTTTGGTTGGATAACTAAATCATCGAAAATGCCTATTAAAGTGTCTACGTATTTTTAATTCGCCTTTTTTATTGCAGTTAGTTAGTAATCAACACTCTCCACTTTACGTGCCCCTTTATACTTCTCCAATAGTATACTGTCATTTTTGATTTTGTAAATGTTACGATTTAACCTCACTTCATTCTTAGCTTAGTCCACTTAATACCTTTGCTAAAGTCTTTACATCTTGTCTCTATGGTATTGTAATATATGTGTGAGGTCTTCTGAATTCAACTATCTGTTCAATCTCATAGTATTGATTCTCTTGATCTCTCAAAGAAAGGAGATCTGTTTGAAATTTTTGCTTTATATCATTTATAATGAATGTCACAACTTCATCAAGAGTCTCTATATCGACTTCACCTTCCATCCATTCTAAAGTATCCTATCTGTCTTCAATGTACAAATTGATTACCTCTTTATTATTCATAAATTATTAAAATCTCATGGGATATTCTAATACTAAAATTGAGGAACCTTTTAGCAAAAAATTGAGATCTAAAGCAATTTTTATCTTTAATAAACTAGATATCAAAGGTAATAGAACTATAGATAAAGAAGGAACGGCACACTTTTGGTATTAAACTCTTTTAAATCCTTAGGAAGTCTAACTATGCTTAACTAAATATCGAAGCATTATTTGAAGTTTTGGATTTTGATAAAAGGGGAGATATTACTGAAGATGATTGGATGGCTTTTTGGGATATTGTTAAATAAAATGGTTATTCTGAAGAAATATCAAGTTTTAAGTAATCAATCTATTATTATTTCTTAGTTAGATGAATTAAAGGAAGGTAGGCTTGGGTATAATTTAAAAGAGTTGACATTTATTAAAATTGATGAGTAATAAAGAGGATCAAGAGTTAAATTAAGAAGAAAAGAAGAGGCTTTCAGTATTCTAATTAGCGAGATTACAAAAATGTAAAAAAAATGCATATTGAAGGATAAGAGTTATTTTAAGAGCATGAAAAATAATAATGATAATATCAATACTTATCAGAAGATTTTACTATAAATATTACAGTTTTTATTTTCAAAATTAATTGCAAATTGAAATATATTTATACATTTGTATTCATATTTTAAATCAAAGTTTCAAATATGCTAAACAAAATTTGATCGCTTATCCTATGATTCATGAGTGGGTTAAATTATTTAGAAATTGGTGCAAAATTAAAACTGAATAAATTTTGAAATACTTTAGGATTTTAAAAAAGATATTTCTACATATTAATCGAATAAATTATAATATTATTCTTTAATATGTCCTATTAAAAATTATTTTGATTGAAACAATAAATCTAGTAGGAAGTTTGAATCAACAGAATGTATGGTAAAATATTTTGATAATTAGAATCATATTTATAAGCTGAGGAAAACTATTTTCAGAAATATCAATAATTTAATTCGATCAATTAAGTTAGAATAAAATTCAATTGATAATTTAGAAATTAAATAATCAAGTTAATTAAATCCATAACAGTCTAAATATCATTCTTAAAATCAACAGAAAAGTGCGAGTCTAGTTACAACAACATTCTCAGAGCAATTCAATGTTTAAAATCATCAAAATATTTACATAATAATAAGTTTGAGCCAGTTAATTTTTTTTATATTAATAATCAAAATTATAATCACTCATATTTTGTATGCCATATTTGTTATAATAATTCTTATTTGAAATTACACATCTTTAATAATACAATTGTTTATTTTTTTTATTTTTCATGATAAAATGTATGACATAATCAATTTTTTCATAAAAGAAACCAAAATTGCTAAAAAAACAATTATTTTATATTGATGTCCAATATATTTTTAGTCTTTATCATTATGTCACTATTCCTTTAAACAAACAGTAAAAATCACTCTGAATAATCAAACAAATTTTTACAATCCGAATCTGAGGAAGAATTTGATTTTGTAGCCCTCAAAAATGAATCAGAAGATAAACATACTGCATTTTACTATCACAAATGGACTAATTTCATTGTTTGGGGAGTTTTAGCTGATTTCGGTATTCTAGCAAACAGATATGGATCAATGAGCAAACATAGATTAAATTTACATAGCATCATCATGGGTCTATGCGTATTACCTACTGTAATCGCAGAAATACTCATGATAGCTATTTGGAATCCGCCTGAATTTTATGGTAACTTGAATTTAAGTTCCATTCATGCTCCCATAGGATTTACATATTTGGGTTTGATGATATTGTAGAGTACAGGAGGAGTAATATTAAAATTATGTATTGAATCAAACAATCCACAAAAATATACTAAAATCATGTCCATTGGTCACATCTATCTTGGATATAGCATGTATTTTCTTGGAAAAATTTAGTGTGGATTTGGATTCTATGAAGTTTATAGTAATGTACAAGGTAAAGGCTAAGGTAACCTAATTATGTTTTGGATTGTTTATGGTGTATTATTCTTTTGGAGAATCATTTTTGAATGGCTATATTAGAATGGAAAGCTTTTTGAATATTTTTATTCTGCAACTCAAACTTCTGAAAAAACAGGGAGCATTTAAGATTCCTTATTTGTCTAATATTTAATATAAAATGGTATTATCAATCTTTATATATTGTTTAGATTAACTGAATATTGAAAAAGAATATAATAACAAAATGTGGTTTATTTTTAATAACAGTATTGTTGATTTAACAGGTTTTGTACATCCTGGAGGGCAATATATTTGGGAGAAAACAAAAGGGAGAGAAATATCAAGATTTATATATGGTGGATAAAGTTTAGAAGATGGAAACTCAAGGGCTTATACTCATTCAGATAAAGTAATAACTTTGATTCAAAGATAAACGATAGGTTATTTAAATGGTATTTCTATTGAAGATTCAACTTAATAATATATAAACAAATGGATTTTAATAAATCAATAAACAATTTCTGAAAAAATTAGTCTTTTTGGATTTAAGAATACATCAAAATAGATAGAGTCTTAGTTAACTAGTCTTCATTAATTTGGAAAATATTATTAAATAAAATCTTCAGTAAACAAAAAGATATCTGTAAGACAATATACTTCTGTAGTAAGTATGGCTCCTGAAAATGTTTAATATAGATAGAAATTAATAAATTTGATTTAGGTTTTAAATTAGATCAAATCAGAAGACATAGAATAAATAAATTAATAACCAAGATATTTAAATGAATTACCATTAATTATAAAGAAGTATGAGTCAAATATAGGTTTTTCTTAATATATCCATACTCATAAAGGTGAAGAATATGAAATTGAAGGGCCATATGGACCTTCCTTAGGGTTGCCAAATAAGGGTAGGGTAGCAATAATTTGTGGAGGAACAGGAATATTGCCATTTTTAGATTTATTAGATTTTTAGTTATAATCCTCAATATATCAAATTGTAAAGAAAAAATTAGGTCAAAAAATGGCTGAAAAATTAAATCCATTTGAATGTTAATTCAGCAATGGTTTACATATTACATTAATTATTGCAGTAGCTGATAAATCAGAATTAATTGGGTAAGAAATATTTAAAAGTTTGATTACTTTATAAAATTAATTAGAAGAGCAAAGCTTTAAGATGATTTTGAAAATCAAAGAATAAATTGAAGGCTTTACTTGTGTAAATGAAAGATTTGATCATAGTTTTATGAGATAGTAGTTAGGATAGTTGTCGTAATACGATAAGTTTTATGTGTGTGGACCTCCTGTAATGAATTAGACAGTTCCAATAACATTAATTAATTTAGGAGTTTAAGAGAAGAACATTCATTATGTTTGATTTGAGTGTAATTACTAATTGTTACAAAATATATATATATTATTAATTTAATGTTCCTATTTTTATTATTATATTTGATAGAGAGTAGGCAGATTGAGAGCTGCAAGCAAAACATGGACTCCTTTCAGATAAAAGGTTTGAAAATGCACCTTCATAACTGTAGGGATTCATTTTTGTGTGAGTGACCATCATTAAGCTAAAGAGGCACGTAATTAGGTGTTGTAGGATTCTGTGAGCTAGAATAAAGTTAAAGCAATAGTGCAAGAGATAGAAGGTTTAGATAATCAGAATCCGTTTTGGTATTCAGACCTGGCAATATATTTGAACATAGATGAAATTCATATAACAGGGGGTTTAATTGATCATTCTTAGAATGTATAATAGATTATGTAAAATTTAAGGTTAGTATTGTAAATTAGTAGATAAGAATTACCAAACATGTTTATTTTAAGAATTTGATAAACAAAGAACTTATGATAACAAATATATTCACTTCATCTCCTCTTTTAAAGGTAGAGTTTGAGAAGATAGTTTTACCATCCAATTCAACCACTCAAAAAACTAGAGTTTGCACTATGATTTATGAGTAGCCACTTTCAGAAATTCGATCAAAGACATTTGAAATATGGTTGGCAATAGAGATAGCCTACTTTTTAAGAGTGCCAGTTAAGTTGATTGTGTATGATAAACACTTAATGTGTTAAACAAAGTAATTAGGTCAATGTAGTATCTAAGGATAGCACTCAACAATTGAATTCAATAATCTAGGCATTTATTAATAATACACAAAAATATTCTCGTTTTATAATCCTAATCCAGTCAAAATTGATGTTTCTTATAAATAAAATGAAAGAAAAAAGAATCAAATAAGAGTATTATTGGCTAATCGAAATGATATCAAATCAGCTTCAAAGCGTAAATTTTCATTTGAAATGTAACCTTATACAAGAATTGAATTGAAAGTCATTATTAACACAAATTACTATGAAATATTGGCCAATAGTAAATTAACTTTTAGAACTTAATATGAAATTATTGAAGTTGATGTGACTTATTCAGTTTAAAAAGGATCTGTCAATTACTATCCTTCTGTAATTACATTAGATCCAGGGATGACAACAAAAGTTCAATAGTTTGATATTTTTGTAAGAAGTACTTTCAGTCAAAAAATTTAATTGTTATAAGTTGAAAATCAATAAATAAAGCACTAGAATATATCTTTACTTACAATGGCAACTAGTATTCCAACTAATTCTAGATCTGACATTCTTCATGTGGATTATATGGGTAAATAAAATTTCTATTCTGATTCTAAATACCATAAATAGTAGGCAAAAGAATTATTGAATTCTTTTGGACGAAATAAGATAAAGATTTAAACTGATGTCTTGTAAGATTCTGAAATTCTAATCAATTATAAATCTAATTAAAAATTTAATGAATAAATCTTAAAGAAAATCATTAAATAAGATCCAAAGATATTAATCTCTTAATAAACAGTTGTAATATCAGAATAACCTAATATTTTTTTTATAGTCATCTCAATCCTCAATATGTTATATATAGCTACTTTATTGAGAAACAATGTATAAAAAATAAAAGAATTAAAAATTGTTATTGAAGGTAATTTTTCTTAAGAATAAATTGATTTTCAATCTATTTTTAAGACACAAGAATCTATTTAATTATAAAGTAAATCTGAAACAAATGAAGTTGTATCTGACAAAGCAGATGAGATATAGGATATGATAATAGCTGAAGATATTATGAGTAAGGAGAACATCATTTATACTAATTTGCAATCATAGATTGATGAAAGTTCTTCTCATTTTAGTTAAGGAGAGAGTTTAGATGATGATTAAATTTCTGAATATTAAGAGAAGGTAGTGGAATAGAGAAAAGTTTCAAATCAAAAGAATTTTAATTTATTTTAGAGAGTGGAATTCACTATACCAACCTAAATCACTCTTAATACTCAATCTTCCTAGGAATGTTGGGATACTAAAGATCCAATATTTTTACCATAAGATTCTGATGAAGAAATGTTGGATAAAAATAGTGTTCAGAGATTGGAATCAATGTTGAATTAAATTCAACACAAATTACCTTAATTTGAGCAAAGTACACTTAAATTACCATTAAAATGGAATGAAAATAATTAGATAAATCCATACTTTCCAAAACCCCCTCCAGGAATTTGAATGTAATTATTTTAAATAAAATCAATAAAAAAAATTTCATGAAATTTGTAATCGATGATCTTGAAGTCATTTTCCCATACAAATTTCTATATAAAGAATAATTAGAATATATGTAGGCACTAAAATAAACTCTAGATGAAAAAGGACATGGAATTTTGGAAATGCCTACAGGAACAGGAAAAACAGTATCATTACTTGCATTAATTATTGCTTATTTGGCGCAAAGACCCAACTCAATTAAAAAGTTGATTTATTGTACACGTACAGTAGTAGAAATGGAAAAAACATTAGAAGAAGTAAGATTGGTTTTAAAGGCCAGAAAAGCTGAAGGTCTAAATGATAATTTTACAGCTGTCGGATTGAGTTCAAGAAAAAATCTATGTATTAATCCAGATGTGGTCAATTAAAAAGATAGAGTTGATGCTGAATGCAGAAAAAGAACAGCTGAATGGGTTAAAAAGGAATAAAGTGAAACATGTATATTTTATGAGAACTTTGAAAAATCCGCTAAAGAAACTATTGCTAATCTACCTAATGATGTTTACAGTTTAACTGATTTACGTAAGAATGGAGCTTATTCTATTCAATGTCCTTATTATACTGCAAGAGAAATGGTCAAAAAGGCTAATATTGTTGTTTATAATTATTTATACTTGATTGATCCAACAGTATCTTCATAATTGTCTAAAGACTAAATCAAAGAGAGTGTAGTTGTATTTGATGAGGCTCACAATATTGATGATGTTTGTATTGAAGCCTATACTGTGAGATTGAATAAACCTATATTGGCTGAAGCAATCAATAATCTAAAAGTTGTGGAGACATAAATTTAGAGTGAAACTAATGAGATCTAAAATAGATTAAATGAGGAATATAAGAAATTGATAAATAATTTAGAAAAAAAACCAGAAGGAGAATTGAATTAATTGGTTATTCCTGGGCAAATTAGAAAAGCAAGAAATTTCATTGATTTTATGAAAAGAGTTATTAATTCACTTAGGAAAAAATTAAAAGATAATTCAGAGGCATTAAAGACATCTCATGCTATATTACATAATCCTAAAAGTTTTACTGAAGAAATTTAAAAGGAAGGTAATTTAGATATTGATTCACTTAAATAATGTGGAGAACGATTAAATCTATTATTAAATACTTTACAAATTGCAGAAACTGATAAGTTTAGACCACTTAGTTCAGTTGCGTAATTTGTTATGTATTTAGTATAATATTAAGAAGGATTTAAAGTAATATTTTAATCTAATAACTACGAAGGAACTTTAAATGAAAAATTAATGACTCTGGCTTGTTTTGATAGTTCATTAGCAATGAAAAATATCTTTGCATTATTTTAATCTGTCATACTCACATCAGGTACAATGTCACCAATTGAAATTTATCCTAAAATATTAGACTTTAAACCAGTTGTTGCTAAATCTATTGATATAGAATTGACTCGTAATTCCATTTAACCTATAATTGTAAGTATGTCAGAGGATGGAACTGAATTGACATCAGAATTTACTTTAAGAAATAATGAAGATGTATCTAGAAATTATGGTAATTTTTTACTTGAATTATCTGAAAATGTTCCAGATGGACTTATTGTTTTTATGCCATCTTATAGTAGAATGGAGGAATGGGCAAGGTAATGGTAAAAGGATAAATATTTGGAATAAATATCAAAAAATAAAGTATTATTTATAGAATCTAGAGATGTTAATGAGACATCTACAAAATTATAATAATATCGTAAATGTTGTGATGTAGGTAGAGGAGCAGCATTATTTTCAATTGCAAGAGGTAAGATTGCAGAAGGTATAGATTTTGAAGGTCATTATGGAAGATGTGTTGCTGTTATTGGATTTCCAGCATTAAACAGTAAAGACACATTAATTTTAGAGAGATGTAAATTTTTAGAAGAGAAATTTAAAATAACAAAAAATGATTTTATAGAATTTGATGCAATGAGATAAACATGTTAATGTTTAGGTAGAGTTCTTAGAGGTAAACAAGATTATGGAATAATGATTATGGCTGATAAAAGATTTGCTTAGAAAAGTAAATTACAAAAAATGCCAAGATGGATTTATAAATAATTAGATTAATCTAGATGTTTAAATATTACTAGTGAAACTGCCATCACTGTAGTTCGAGATTTCTTTAGATAGATGGCTTAACCTTTTAAAATTGCTGATAATAGTTATTTTACACAAGACACATTATGATTATATAAATAAAAAAAAATTTAAATTTAATGATTGCGTTAAAAAGGTAACAATTTCGAGCTAAGCAACGATAAATTGTACTCAATAAACTGTTTCAACAAAATAGAATGTCATCTCTTCTAGTTTTTAAATTAGATAAATTAGAACAAATTCTTACTTAATAACACTATGATTCTTTAGAATATTAGGTAATTTCTAGTAATTTGATTTATTTAAGGAATCAATTCAATAAATCATAATGATGAGTCATAATGTCAACTTATCATAATTATATCATTTATTGATAAGGAATTTTATCGATACGATCTAATATTAAATGGATGTAGGCTATTATGTTTTAAGTGTTTAAGTATATTTCATGTGTTATTTTGATTTTAATAGTTTTAATTCATTAGATGGAAATGGCCTAATAGCCTATGCTAGTAAAATTAGTTAAAGATACAGGTATATAACAATTTTTAGCATTCAATGATCCAATGACACTATAATTTCTAGAATTATTTCTAATTTAAATGCCTACATTAGATGATATAGAAATAGATACAATTTACAATGAGCTTTTAAAATGGTCATAATCTATCAATTTAAATTATGTGATTTCTGCACTTAGTTGTCTAAATTTACTCATTAGAGTAAAATAAGAATTATTAACACCTGATCTATCAATTTCTATATTATAATTACTTAATACAGATTATAGTTAATTGGCTTTTGAAATACTTCAATTATCAAATTGGCAACATTTTATAGAAGAATAACTAATACTTGTTTGGGATTAAATTTGTAAATAATTACTGAATCTAAATAATGAAGAATATTGCATAACTATATTAAAATCCATAGGATAATTCCATAGTCCTTATTAATTGAAAGAGATTTGTCAATATTTATAAATAGCCAATGATTATTATAGTATTAAGTTGATAGAGATGTTGTCTGTAACATAAATTAATAGAAATTATGACCAAATAACATCAGAATTGTTAGATTAGATTTGTTATAGAGTGATCAAAAATCACAATCTAATACCACTATTAAAATAATTTCTATTCAAAAATGTAATGATACATATTTTATTTTATTAGAAAATAATTTATGAGTCCTATAACTTTCCCCTGCAAATTGAATATTTATTATAATGAAATTAATATATATCTCATTATTGACTTCTATATTGTGGCATCCAATTTGTTATCTGATTGATTAAATGATAGAGGATTATGATAAATCAACTGAATTAGTGACAGTTAGTCATTTTTTGAAACATGCTATTAGATGGGATAGTTTGTTTTATATTGAAATAATGGAAAATGATTACAGATATTTTAAAAATCATGCATTTGGATATGGAATAGTATTATTAGGTAAAGTCTTTTCAAATTCTTTAATTTGGCTATTGATTTTATAAAAAATATGCAATGCGATTTCAACATAATTAATTTACAAGATTAGTATGCATTATTCAAATAATAATCAAAAATTCTCTTAATTATCAGCTTTATTATTTATTTTTACTCCAGCATCAGTATTTTTTAATTCCCTATATACAGAATCATTTTTTGCATTTTTGGTATTAGTTGCAATATATTTATAAATCAAACAAAAGACTTATCAAAGTTCTATAGTATTTGCATTATCAATTCATTTAAGATCGAATGGTATGTTTTTCATTCTTTATTCTGGATATCCTTATCTAGTAAAAGCCATAATTTAATTGAAAGATAAGAAATTCAAATAAGTTATTGCAACAATTATAGAAGCTATTCCTATTGCTTTAATATATTTGATCAGTATTGGAATAATGTTATATTTACCATATAAGAATTATTGTTAATAAAATGAGATGGAATGGTGTAAAAGCATAATACCATATGCATATGGATATATATAAGTAAATATAATATATAATCATTTAGAAAAACTTTTGGGATGTGAGTTTCTTATCATCATACAAAATAAGGAAATTATTCTTCATTTATTGGGGGATTTAAGGTATATTGATTTAAGGATTTTGGTTATATAAATGGATGACTAAATAATGTACAATTAAGAATAATATTTAAGGAATTTCAATAATATTACCTACAATAATTTTATTCATAATTACAACATTTATTGCTCATATAAATTGTAGTACAAGATTTTTTAGTACTTAAATTCCATTTTATTGGTGTTTAGCTGATCTTTTTTATAAAAAGAATGGTAAAATAAATAAATGGGTATTATTTTATATATTGGAATTTAATTTGGGAGGATTGATTCTTTTTACAAATTATTTATTATGGGCTTGATTTATAGATATATTTTATTAATCTTAATTTATAAATTTATATTAATTAAGTTTAGATTTATGTTTATTTTTAGGAAATTCCTTTTTCTATCTTTAGATAATAAAATATTGAAAGATGTTAAAATTATTAGAAAACTTAGATTAATTTGGAGTAGCCTTTTAGCCAACACTTAGATATTCTAAAACCTAACATAGAACAGTCTTAGGAGGAATAATGTCTATTTTATTATATGGACTAAGTTTGGCTTATTTATGTTATGTGTTCTTTTTATGGAAGAGTGGGTTAACACTTCCTAAAATAACAATAACTTAAAAAATAAATCAAAATTAAGTGTTGGAATTAAAAGAAACATATGTTCAATTTGAATCTAGAAAATTTGAGTTTACATATATAGATCCATTCAATCCTTAAGCAATTATATTATAGCCTGCAATTTACTATTTAAAAAATGGTGTACTTATTGAACCACCTATTCCAATATTTATATCTTAAGAATTGAATTCAAAGTTTTATACAATTAACATCTCAAATTTCTTACTTTCTATAAGTGAAAGTAAATCTGAATTGGATCCAGAGATTGAAATGATGCTTACATTAGGTAGATGTTAAGAACATCTCTTATAAGGAGATTAGAAGTGTGCTAATGATAATATAGTGAGTGATTACTTTATGCAACCAACTAATGTTATTATTTTAAGGTAATTTATGAAGGAATTCAATACAGCTACAGAAACTGTTGATATTATTGGTAGAGAATAGATGATATCTATATAAAGTAATTTTACATTTTAAGTTCAAACTTATATAAGAATTTAAGAAACTAATGTAGATACAGGTGCATTATTTGAAAATATTAATAAATATAGATTTATAACAGATTATAGAGGGAGTAATTCAATGTTGGGATTAGATTATTTTTATAATATTTTTAGATATGATTTGTTTGTTTCTCTATATTATAAATTGGATAATATTTAATCAGAATAAACAATCACATATCCTAAATTGAGTGAAGTATTGGCAGAGGCTGGATCAATTGCTTCTACTATATTTCTCTTATCTTATTTAGTAGTAATGATAAATTAAAAATAATTATAATTTGAAGCTGTAAATAATGTAATTGGTATGTATTATCCAGATTTTAATTAAATTAAGATAACTAAAAATATATTTGGTTAAATAAGGAAAGTATAAAAGAATGATAGATTATTGGATTTAAATACATTCAAAAAATAATATTAGAAATTAGTTAAAATAGGAGAAACTAAATTATCTATATCTAATTAGATTTATGAAATCTCTAGAATCTAATTTATTCTATAATCTATTTTTACATCTACATATATGAATTAATTTCATTTACATGGAATTCCTTTTTAATTAATTGGTTATGATACATAAAAAGAAGATTAGGGTAGTACAGTTAAATTAGAAATGAGTTTAAATTAGGAAACAAATTCTATTAAATAAAGTTCAATTGTTCCAGTGAGTATCAATGAAAAAAATTAAGATACACTTTTGTCAACTTAATAGAATTTTAACATGAGACCATCAAAAAGTTCAAATTTAATGATTATAAGTTCAAAAGATAATTTGGATGGATAGAAAATAGATTATAAAGAATATAAGGATTTTGATTTTTAATTATTAATCATATAGAATGAGAAAGATGATAGGGAAAATAAGGAAGATAACAATACTTAATAAAATCAATGATAAATATAATTTATAAAATAAATATATATAACTCTATCAATTTATTATATTAACCAGAATAAATAAACTATTTAATTTAACCATGCCAGGAAATTAAGTTTCTGTTTGTAAAATATGTCATGAGTTAAAATCTGATTACACTACTAAGTGTGATAAATGCAACAAAAAAGGATGCTTATGTTTATGTATATCAATTGTTTGTTTACTAATATATGTATACGGAAGATAAAACTTAACAATGGGGTGGGCAATTATAATTAGTTTGCTGTCGATAGTTTTTGGGGTATCATCCTTTTACTATTTCTTAAACAAAGTCACCAGAGGAACACTCTAAGGTTCATATGTTGAAATATATGAATGATTTTATATGATATTCTTAAGATAAATATATATTGAGATCTATAAGTAATAGAATGTTTCAATAAAAAGTTATTTATATTATAATAATACTACAAAGAGTAAATTGATTTAGATTATTAAATATTTCCTTTATTTAATAAAAATATAGCTATTGAAGGAAAAAACATGAAATTTATTATTAATCAAATATCAGCTCCACAAAACATGCAAAGTAAATCTGAATCTTCTTTTTACTATAAAATGGCATCTTTAATAGCTGAAAATGGAATTTCTTCATGTGGTTCTTTTTCTACAACTTTAAATATTAATCTAGTATAATATTCACAAAGCATATCCAAAAAATCATCACTATTTTGTATATATTTTGATAAACAAACTTTTGATAATTGAAAGATTTCATCCCAACATAATTATCCATTACCATCTTTATCTGAAATTTAAATAAATAAATCTAATTTCTAAACCAATGTTTTGGCTCTAATACTGACCATTAATTTTAAGAATTCATTCCAATTCAAAAAACCACTATAATTAAAATCAATTTTATTAAAGATTTCTTAAGCCAAATATTCACTTTGCATAAATATCTAATAAATTCCCATTCTATATGTATTATAATCTACTCCATCATCTACATTATAGGCTCTATAACGTTAAGATGTGATTTATTGTAAGGCACAATAAAGTATATAAGTATTATGTAATTCATATCTAGAGAAATTAGTCTCAGATAATATCTTTGGAATTCCCTAAATAAAGAGTTCTTTATTAATTTTTAATAATTTATGGAGACTTCCTTTATTTGTTATTAATTCCCTAATATTCTATTAGATATGATTAATAGTTTATGCTTTTTCCTCTTCTTCATCATTATTAAAATTGACTTCAGGTCCATCCTCTTTTGAGTATCCACTATTATTATTTAAGAATTTCTTTAAAAGAGGTTCCAATAATTTAGCTGCTTAAGATATTTAACTAATTATAATATATTAAATACTTTTCAATAGTTTATTGACTTGAAATACTATCAACATGAACAGCCATTAAATCTTCATTTGAATTTTCTTCTTCTGGTTTAAATTTAATCTTTTTCAATTCTTATTCATACCATCCTTCTATTTTTTCTAATTTTTCAATTTTAGGATTCTTAATTATATATTCATCATTCATATATTATTAAAGATAATTCTTTTATTTAACAGCATTACAAGGTTAGAACATTTTATTGATAATAGGTTTAAAATTTTTATTTCTTTTGATTTCTTTATAAGAATGTTTAAGTTCTTTAGAATTCATAAATTATTAATTAATTTCTATTTCTTCAGGAACTTTATCCACTTAATATTCATCATCAATAGATTAATAATTTTAATGCACTAATGTATGAATAATGCTATCAATTTATTAAGTATAATCTGGTTCATTTTTCTTTGTAATTTCTTCACAATTATAAAGGGAACAACAATTTTCGAGATATAATAATTATGGATTAAAAATCTATTTATATACAGTAGATGTTGAATAAATTAGAACACTCTATTTTGGTGGTATATCTAAATGGGAATATACAGGTGTTCCATCTTTTAAATAGAAGTATATTTTTTTGGAATTAATTTTAAGCCTAAACATTAAATTATTATTAACCTATTCTTGACAACTGAAGTGAATTCTTCAAAAATCGATTTATCTTTAATTGAATGATCAGGTACATACATAAATATATATTGTAACGAACTTGTATTTAGATATAATTGATTAACAATAACAATTTGTCGCATTCTTAAAATAGTTATTACAAAAACTACCCTGCTGATTTTGTAAAAAAACGATCTCTTGTAGATATCTATTCCATAGTAATGGAAGAACGTTTGGCTCTTTATGAAGTTACTATTGATCTTTAACAAACATTTTCTTGTAATCTAAAGCGTTAGAAACTTTTCATTAGGTTGTTTTCAATAGAATCCTAATTTAATTTCATTCTTTTGCCATGAAATTCTATTTTTTCTTAGTATTTAGTTTCTTCAATAGTTAGCGGCTTCATTTCTTATCTACTTTCAAAATGTTTTGTAATAAGAAATGATGGAGGAGTATCTCTTGAAGAGCTTTCACGATTCCTAAAAAAGAGTTTTTAAACTTATATTTCCTCTTATTAGTTGTTCTATTTTCTATAATGTTAATAAGAGGATTTGCATTATTTATTAATGATATCAGATGAAGACTTATTTGATTTTATTGTGCTTTCTAATTAAGATTTCATGATTTTTCTAACTAATGGCTACGATTGAAATTCTTTAATAGGCGTTACAGAGGGTAGCATATAATTATTTTTATTAATATTTTTGTTACATATAGAAAACCAAACAATCAATGACGTTTTCTAAAGAATTTAATAGTCTAATATATGCCTAATTATTGTTGATCAGATTTGGTTTCATTTCGATTTCTATCAAATAAATATACCTAAGAAAAACTTGTATTTGGAATTTCCATTCTATTTATTTATTTATAGTTGTATATAATAAGTTTAGCTAATTCTTCATCTGAAATTGAATTATCATTCTTTCTAGCCATACTAATGAAATCCATAGCCAATTATTAAGAATATGTAATATGTTCAACATCATGAGTTGCTTTAGTGATCCATTCAAATTAATGTTTTTCTGGATGGAATTAATATCCATAAATAGGAACTTCTCTACCTTCACAAATTGCTACATATTTCAAATTCACTCCATCTCTACTATAAGCTGTTATTTTGAAGAATGCTCCCAAAGAATATGCTTTTTCATAGGTTTATTATACAACACCCCAATTATGAGAATAATATGGACCATCTATTAAATTTAATGTTATTATTACCAACATTCTTTAGATAATCTAAAGTTACTGAATCAATAGATTTCAATACAAAAGAATCTTCATCAGGAACTATCTCAAGTAATCTTTATTTACCCAAATCATCAGTCATTCTTGTTAAAACTTCATAATAGGATGAAGCAATGTAATTAATCAATTAAAAACCTTAACAAATTCCAAGTAGAGGATAGAATTTACCAGCCTTATTGAATTAAATAACTTTCTAAAATATAAATGATGCTGTATCAGTAAATTTATTAAAAGTGAATCCTGGTTATGTATTATTTAAATACAAATCAACATCACCTCCAGTAAATAGAACTCCATTAATCTAATTTAATATGAATGTAATTTCATCATAAGAACTATCCCAATGAATTGGAATCACTCTAGCTCCAGCCTATTCAATCCATTTTACATAACTAGAAGGGAAATAGGAGTATAGAGACTTATCATAATCTTTCAAATCAGATGGATTTGTTAGAATTCCTATAGTTGGTTTAGTAACAGATATGACTGATGATATGAACAATGATGTAATGATTATTCTTAACATTTTTTTTTATTTATTTAATATTTATGATTTAAATCAAATGTTGTATACGTCGTAGCCATGTAAGAAACGTGATCCTGGAATATCGAAATAAGGATATGGATCCTTTGTTGCTCTGGTATATTAATGAGCAGCTCTCTTCTTAAATGGAACCCTATATATTTAATATGATTATCATACCACACATCTTTTTAGAAATAGATGTCTGTAATCTATTTAATATAATCAGATCCATGTTCAGCAAACAATTCTTCTATCAATATATTCCTTTTATCTTCTGCTGCCAAATATCTAATATCTTGCATAGCTTAATAAAATGGTAAAGATTTTCTTTGCATCTTTTTCAACTCTAATTCTTTGCGTCTAATTTATTTAACAAATTCAATTATACTTGAATTGTCTTCTCACTTCAACTATATGCATTATGCCCCATACTTAGAATAGAACACCTATTGCTAAGATTATTTTGCCTTTTCTTCCTGGGATTCTCCTTTTCTCTGGAAATAGCTTTGTTCTTAATTCAGATGTGTCTCCAATTGCAATATGTAAAGGAGAATTAGCCTAATCATATCTTCTCATGAATTAAGGCTTGAATAAATTAGCCTATCTGAAAATTTTGAGCATAATATTAATAATAATACTAAATCACAATTATGCAGGTTTTTTAGAGAAATTTGATCTTTGAAAATGGCCAATTGTATTAGCCAAAGGAGAGTTTACAATCTTATTGAAATTATTCATATTTAATCTTTAATTCTATGATTCAGTTACTAAATTTTAATTACTCTTATATGTATTTAAGATAATTCTCCTATTTTTCAATTAAGTTTCCTTAAAATATATATATTTAAATTAATACCTTTTAAGATCCCTTTTAAGCATTAATTGTTTTTAATTTATTCATCATTTCTTAAGGATTCATTGAATTACTTTTTCTTAATTATTTTTTAGCAAAACTTGTTCTACTTGTCTGTACAATTGTTTCTGGAATCATATCTGTTGTATTTCTACTACTATCTCCAACAAAAGAATTACTACTACTATCATTATTCCATGGTTTATTTAATTTAGTTTATGATTTCATCATTAAAGGACGAATCCTAAAATTATTTGAAGACATTGATATTTCAGAAGCTATTATTGATACATTATCATGTAGTGATTCAGTTTCATTAATTTCATCTATTTTACCAATAATATCTTTTGATTTAATCATCAAATATTTCAAAAACATAAATATTTTAATGTACTTTGCTATTTTCTATTCTTTTTTAATTTAACATTAAATTATTTCATTTAATGTAAATGGCACTGAGATATCTCCCTTACCAGTAATCCAAGGATGTTATAAACATTAATCAGCAGTTAAACGATGTTCTGGTAAATATGCAATTGTTCTTTCCAAAAAATTTCTTATATCTTAATCCTCATTAATTTTAAAGTTCAGTGAAAATCCTTTAATTTTTTCACAATATGTTATTTTATTATCACCATTTTAATATATAGGATGTTCTCCTTTATATAACATATTATAAACTACTATTCCCAATGCCCAAATATCTACTGACTAAATATTATTTATTAATATATACTCTTGTGTAATTTCTTTTTTTAATCAATTCAGGTGCTTAATATAATAATGTTCCACAATTTTTATTCATTAAACCATCTTCAATTCTATTAATTGATGCTGATAAACCAAAATCTATAAGAGTAACATTCAATTCTTCTCCACAAAAACTTATTAAAATATTCTCTGGTTTTATGTCTCTGTGAACAATATCTTTTTAATGCAAATAACTTAAAGCTTTCAAAATTTACTTAGTTATTGGAATAACTTCATGACACTATAATTTGGGAATATAATCTTCCAATGTTACACCATCTATCTGATTCATTATTATATAAAACTTTTGCTATGTCTCAAG
This sequence comes from Paramecium pentaurelia, assembly GCA_905183005.1. NCBI lineage: Eukaryota > Ciliophora > Oligohymenophorea > Peniculida > Parameciidae > Paramecium > Paramecium pentaurelia. The sequence goes on from CAJJDO010000135.1 coordinate 32,099, forward strand.
AAACTGATGTTAAGTTATAAAATAATTATAATACTCCCAAAATCTATATTATATTTTTATGGAACAATGTCTAAAGAGTTAGTGCTTCCTGACGTATAGCATCTTCTTATTCTTTACTTTTGTATAACTTTTTTTCAACAATCTTGATAGCAACATTACTTCTCTTAACCTTATCAAAGGCTGAAATAACAATTGCAAATGCACCCTTCCCCAACATTTATCTTGGTTCATATCTATTCAATTCAGGAGAGTAATTACTTTCCAAATTCATTACCTGTTTAAGTAATTAAATATAAGACATTTTAAATTATAATTAATTGATAAATTAATTAGTATATACTCTTGTTCAATCGTTTAAAGACTTTTTCTATATTGGAGGTTTACTTGTTCTTTACCTTTGACTTGTTAATACTTCTTATTATATCAATATATTCTAACCTCTTGATACATGATTTGTCCTCTTTAACTATAATTTATATATAAATATATTTTTACTTATTATAGAGTTTTCCCATTATTCTGAGATTGTTTACTATCCATTATACCAGATTTTTGGAGAATTGATGATTGATTCAAAGAGTTATCAGCTGTAGTGTTAGTAGTTTGATTTGATTTAACACTTCTATCTAATGATCTATGAAAATGAGGGAAAAGATATTTTGAAGATTCCTTTTGCTATTCCAACTTTTATAATTGATCACATGAAGTTCTTTATCTTCTTTAAGATTTCAAAGTAATCGTTTATATTTTGAATTAAGAAATTCTATTTGAACCAATTGAACCAGTATCAGCATTAGATCCTTAAAATACTTCTTATTTAAATTATCTAAATTTCTCATTAGTTTAAGAAATAGATTATTATTTAACTTTAGGAATTGTTATTGGTCTATTTGGTTCTTTGGCCATTGGAGTTGAGTAATGTTTATATTGATTAGCATTTGGACATAAAACTTTGAGTTATTATATAAATTGGATTGCCTATATTAGAGACTTAATTTTTTAAAAGTTGCAATGACTTTTAAGGATTTCTATAAATGTAAATGGTTCAGTAGAATCTTCTTTACCTGTAATCCAAGGATGGTCTAAACATTAATTAATATTCAAACGATCTTCAGGTAAGTAAGCTACTGTTCTAATCAAAAAATTAATTGAATTATTATTCATTCCTGGTTACCAATTCCATTTCATTTATTAAACCTTCTTACAATAAGATTCTTTATCATCAAATTATTAGTAAAATGGATGTTTACCTTAAGTTAAAAGATTGAATACAACTATACCCATAGCCCATATATCTACACTCTTACTAAATAATAGAATAATCATACTCTATTATATTTCTTTTTCTATATCAATTCTGGAGCCATGTATAAGAAAGTTCCACAATTATCACTCATAATTCCAGTTCCTTCTAAATATGTTAATTATGCTGAGAGTCCAAAATCAATCAAAGTTACTCTAACATCTTCACCCAATTAAGATATCATAATATTTTCTTAAATAAAATTTATTCATCATACCTGGTTTAATATCTCTATGTATAATATCCATAGAATGCAAATAATTTATTGCTTATAATAATTGTTTCACAATGCTATGTACAATCTAATCATCTAATTTCTTTTATTAAAATTATTCCAATGTAACTCCTGTGATTAGATCCATCATTATAAATAATTTACTTTTGGTTTCTTTACTCTACAATAACACAAAGCAAACATACAAATGTAACTCTTACAATATTTTAATGATTCAATTGATTTAACAATTGAGCTTCCTTTCTCAACATTTCTAATTGTAAAGTATTGAAATGTGATTTCTCTATAATTTTAAGTGCACCTTTTTTATTAGTCATTAAATTTTGTATCTCTATTACTGTTGAAAACGCACCCTTCCCAAGAATTCTTAGAGGCTTACAGTATTAAGTAATGAAGTTTGATTACTTCTCTTCTTAATCAATTAAAAGATCATTTAGTTAGTTCATTTATAATTATATAAATCATTTATTTTGTTTAATATATTGTATACTATTAAGAGTAAGTACATTCTGTTTCTCTCTGAATATTAAGTATTTATCATTCACTTTTCAATACAATATCAAATTCATGGTAAAAATTATTTATCATTTGAACTATTTTTAAGTGAAAAACTTAGAATTGTTTTCATATTTCTACGATTAATTTCTCCTATTTTCCTTACTTTATGATATATATTTATTTTAATGCAAAAGAGAAGATGTCAATTTCAAAATTTTATACTTGTAGATAATTTAAATTAACACTAATATTCTTAAGTTTAGATGACTTAGATTAAAATTCTTAAGGCTAAATATATATTGTATTCAATAATATATATTCAATTCACTACATTAGCTTTAAATAAATCAAAATAATTGATTACTGAAAACCCATAATTCGGTTAGAATACAATTACTAAATTTGAGATTCCATCAGATGTAGTCTTTGTTATCCTAACAGTAAAAAGTTAAATTTATTAACAAAAAAAAAATAAAACTATAATATTTAAAAAATAATCATTTTAAACATCTAAACTAACTTAATAAATATTGATAAATTTCATATTCTTCCTGTTAAATATTTTGGAATTAACTATTTTAAGTTAGCTATTACGTATTTAATAAACTTCTAAATTTAATATTTCAATTTACTATTTCATATGGTTTTTCAATATGCTATTCTAAAATTAAACTTATCCATCCAGTTAGATATTTTTAATTCTCTTCTCTCTGAATCTAAGGTATTTTCTTTGAATTACTATTTACAGATATATATTTTTGTATTATTATTAAATATAGTAGTAGATTTAACAATTCTATACTAGATTAATAAGTAAATACAAGAATATTTCAATAAACAGATGAATCTATATTAAATTCAACTAGTATAGGATTTAACTGTTAAAGTAATATATTCTTTACTATTTTAACATGAATATTTCCATATCAAGAATAATCTCTCATCCTTCTATTATCTTTATATACGTGAAGATACTCATCCTACATTCATTTATTATATATATATATATTGTGTAGAAAATATTATTGTTTAATGTACGAATTTCTGAAAATATCATCCATAGATTTTAATTGGTTTACCCATGGAGGTCTTAATGTGGAGCGTACCAACATTCTACCATCCCTTTTTAAGGAGGGAAACCAAGAAGTTGATGGTTGTACTCAAGTTTTATCTGAGTTAATCTTCGGTCATTTCATCAGTACCGAAGGCTGTACCAAGTGACAATGTGTTTTTCAATTGGAATCTGAATTGATTTTTTTAAAAAGATACTTGACTGAAGACTTGACTTCATTAACTTTGCTGCCAACTGATTCTGTTTCAGGAATGGCAATTGGGAATTTACCAATCTTGGTAAAGACATTACCAACAAGTCTTGGAATAACTTTCATAAGGGATTCTGAGGCAATCAAGATGTCAAAAGGTTTGCACCACTTTTTGATTGGTTTCTTCTCTTTGTTGAACTTCTTCAGGCCTTCTTAATCGATCGCGGTGAGACCGAGGGCCTTGGCCTGATCTGAATCGATGAGAGGTAAATCGTACCGCAATGAGTTAAATTACCAATAACACCGATTTTGATGTTAGGGTAAGGGGCATGTAACAAACGTGTTGAGCCTTAGAAACGCTTGTCTTTCTAGACATCGTAATCTCTCAATTAGATTTACAACTCTGTAGTCTCTTTAAAGTTTCTCTTCTTTCTCTCTGTCAACATTTCATGGATGAATTTCTTCAATTATTCACTTTGGATCTTGCTAAAGTAGGGTTAAGAGACATTTATTACCTCATTGCTAATTTTTTAAAAAAAATTTAAATAAAATAAAATCCATCTAATCAAGTCTTTAATTCATCATTCTCATAATAAATTATATTAATCATTTAATTCTTATTAATATTTGAATTCTCAACGGGGTATTCTCTACTAATTATTGTTTACAACTCATTAAAATATGTCAAGCATGTAAGAGTAAGTAAATATTTCTAATGATATTAAATAATAACTAACATATTCACTACAGATTCTTTTAAATTCAGATTGATAAAATAAACATAATACTTCTACTAGGATTAGAGTTATTTTGAATAAAATGTTATTTGTTTTAAAAAATCATAATAAAATAAAAATATCTTTAAGTAATAATAGTGTCTTTAGTGTGAATAGACCATTTTATAATACTTTTATATATGAGAAAACCCTATAAACAAAAAAATTATTAATAAGTCAATAAATATTCACAATTATTTTCAATATTAATTGTACATAAAAAAAGAAAAGAAAATAATTTATATTAATTAAATATATGTCTGATTCTGATGATAGTGTTACGGAATTACAAGAGGAATCTGATAAAGCAGAAGTCATCCAATACTTTAGTACTAATTATGCCAAAGTTGTTTCGAATTTTCAATAGTACTATGAGACAAGAAATCATATGTCCTCATTAGTAATGAAAATGAATGCATTCGAAAATAAAATAGATGTAATTACTATTAATGCATTCAGAAAGTCAAGAAAAGCAACCTCTATGATATACGTGAAATTAGCAACAAAACAAACCTCATTATTAATCTTACCAAGTTGTAAAACATGCTACTATAAATGAAAAATAATATCATCCATGGATAGAAATCTATAATGAATATCAAATAGGATAAGCATACAGCTGCTATTAGAGCCATTTAGAAATTAGACTCCAAAAATTTACCAGATTTTGTATCTAATCTCTAATAATTGATAACTAATAAAGTTTAGGTTGAAGCTAATACAAAAATATAATAATGGGTAGAATTAAGTAAATAATAATAAATTGATATGGGTTTGGGTGTGATTTAGAATTGTGAATAACTATAAATGGTTAATTCTTAATTTGCAAGAATTTCTTTATTTTAACCTGATATACGATCAAGCATAGTTATGAGATAATCAACAGTANTAATTTTTTAAAAAAAATTTAAATAAAATAAAATCCATCTAATCAAGTCTTTAATTCATCATTCTCATAATAAATTATATTAATCATTTAATTCTTATTAATATTTGAATTCTCAACGGGGTATTCTCTACTAATTATTGTTTACAACTCATTAAAATATGTCAAGCATGTAAGAGTAAGTAAATATTTCTAATGATATTAAATAATAACTAACATATTCACTACAGATTCTTTTAAATTCAGATTGATAAAATAAACATAATACTTCTACTAGGATTAGAGTTATTTTGAATAAAATGTTATTTGTTTTAAAAAATCATAATAAAATAAAAATATCTTTAAGTAATAATAGTGTCTTTAGTGTGAATAGACCATTTTATAATACTTTTATATATGAGAAAACCCTATAAACAAAAAAATTATTAATAAGTCAATAAATATTCACAATTATTTTCAATATTAATTGTACATAAAAAAAGAAAAGAAAATAATTTATATTAATTAAATATATGTCTGATTCTGATGATAGTGTTACGGAATTACAAGAGGAATCTGATAAAGCAGAAGTCATCCAATACTTTAGTACTAATTATGCCAAAGTTGTTTCGAATTTTCAATAGTACTATGAGACAAGAAATCATATGTCCTCATTAGTAATGAAAATGAATGCATTCGAAAATAAAATAGATGTAATTACTATTAATGCATTCAGAAAGTCAAGAAAAGCAACCTCTATGATATACGTGAAATTAGCAACAAAACAAACCTCATTATTAATCTTACCAAGTTGTAAAACATGCTACTATAAATGAAAAATAATATCATCCATGGATAGAAATCTATAATGAATATCAAATAGGATAAGCATACAGCTGCTATTAGAGCCATTTAGAAATTAGACTCCAAAAATTTACCAGATTTTGTATCTAATCTCTAATAATTGATAACTAATAAAGTTTAGGTTGAAGCTAATACAAAAATATAATAATGGGTAGAATTAAGTAAATAATAATAAATTGATATGGGTTTGGGTGTGATTTAGAATTGTGAATAACTATAAATGGTTAATTCTTAATTTGCAAGAATTTCTTTATTTTAACCTGATATACGATCAAGCATAGTTATGAGATAATCAACAGTAGGTAGAGTATCTATGGTAAGATAATCAATAGTTAGATAATCTGTTGTTCCAAATCAGAATAGAATATCATTTTTTTCATAATTCAAATAGTAATAAACATCAAATATGTAAGTATCACGATAATCTCAATTAAATTAATCAATAATGGATTAATCTTAATAAATGGTTAATGAATAATCATTGATTGAACCAAGTGCCTGGGAATTTTCAATAGATTATTCATAATTAAAATTACCTTAAATGATTTATGAGAATTTGAATTAAAAATTAAGTTTCTATTAATAATTAAAATAAAGCAGAATAAAGTTTTTGTAATATGTTTGTGGAACTGAAATAAGATAAAGTTTAAATGATTTCAGAAATTATTTAGCTTGTATTTTAGGATTTGTTTTAATGGATTTAGAATTGAATAAATCATTTAAGGATTATGAGGAAATGAATTAAGTAGTATTAGAAAATGTTAAATTAATAGAAAAATAAATAAAGAATACATTTATTAATTTTGATCTAAGAGATTTATTATAAATAAAGAAAGAGATATAATTATTTAGTGTTGCTCTAGCAAAATTACATCAATATTAATTATCAAATTAAATTAATAAATGTTTAAATGATTAATTTTTAGTCTATTCAAATAGAAGAATTGAAGAGATAAAAAAAACATTAACTAAATCAATTTAAACTGATAATGGATATCCATTGGTTTTGTAAAATAAAGAATAATTTGATTAATTATGTACTATTTTAAAATGTCCTTAAAATAAAAAATTAGAATTAACTATTTCATAATTTGCATAAGATGCTGTTTACTAAATTAATTTATTTATTGAAGGATCAATTACATATTTATAATCATTAAATGAATATTTTGATTAAAATGTAATTTTTTACATGGATACTCTCTTTATGGCAATATGTGATATTATTAAGAATTATGTATAATAATGTGATGATTTCATGTTATTAGCATAAGCTACCTTAAATTTCAATCATTTAGAATTATCTATTTAGTATTATAAGAAGAATATAGAGAGTTTATTATAAGTAACTCAAACAAAGGAAATGGAATGTTAAAGTCATTTTAAAAATACAAGGTATTTCTGTGAGGAGGCTTTATAAAATGCAATAAATTAAAAGATTATACTTCCTTAGATAGATTGGGCTCCATCTGCTCCAAATAAAGGACCTCATGATTATTTTATAATGTTAAATGGATATTATGAAGTAGCAATTCTATAATTAACTTTAGAGTATTATTGGTACATTATAATTAATGGTTCCATAATTTATAGAATCTTCTATTTATCTTACATTTAAATACTTAAATAAGTTAATTTGGAAATAATTATTAGAAGTTAAAGCATTCAATATAATTGGATTATCTAATTTAGAAGTTGATTTATAGAGTTTTCTAAAGACTTGTAATTAATAATTGTTTCCTGAAAGTTCTAAGGAGATTATTTAATTTTTAAATCTATTCTTGATTGATGTACCAGCATCATATTTAGATAATCAAAAAAGATAAGCTAATTATTCTTATTTGGAAGTGGCAAAATTACTAAAAATATTTCCAAAATATAAGGTAAAATGTATTATAGATTAAATTAGAAAGTGATTTATGGAAAATTGCCAGTAGTTAGAAAGAGAGAAGTAGATGCTGTAATTAAGAAAATATAAGAAAATTTATAAGCATTTTGATCAATCAAATGATTAACATTATTATTAATAATTCTTCAATAACTTTGATAGCATAGCGGAATGTTTACCAATGGATGGTTAGTTCTTTCGAATTTAGGTCAACATCTACATAAGTAAATCTATCCCTTATTTCATGCACTACTCAGTCACATTCCCATTTTAATTTGTATGGCCAAATAACACTTTAGTATATTTTTAGATCTCATTCACATCTGTGGGGATCTTGTTTCTGTAAGTCATGATGCTACAAAGTTAACTTACTTGTCAATAAGTGCAACAATAATTGTTGTTATAACCTTTTTGGAACGGTTCCTCTTTGCTTTCTTTTAAATTCTTCCTTCCTTTAGATAAACTGATTTTACTGCTTTGACAGTCGATAGTGGAATTTAAAATAATTAAGCAACCTAAATAGTGTTCTATAACATTACTTCTTTAATTTTCATCTTTTCCTGAAATATTTTTTCCACTATTTGTTGTCTTTTATGGTCATCCACAACATTATATTTCTATGGTCTCTTTTTTCTTGTTTAAGTCATTTTTTTCATACTGATAAAAATTTATTAAAATTAATAATGTTCTAGAAATTTCATTTTATTGGTATAAGCTGAACTAACATTTTATTAAATTAATTAAAATCCTATCTTCATCATATATAAACATTTGAAATAATAATAATTTTATATATATTTATATATATATATATAATTTACTCCACACTTCATTATTATGATACTTATTATGTCTATTATGCAGATTAGAATTAGCTAATCTGATTATTTTACCATTCTAAATTAGGATCACTTGTATAAAATGGATTAGTTGTCTATTATAAACATTTTATATACTTTTGCATTAGGATATTCTTATAAGAATTCTAAATCATTTGATTCTAATTATTAAACATTAAAAGCTTTATTCTACAATATATGTTCACAATGTGATTCTATATTGATTTTATATAAATAATATACTGATAATTTTATCTAAATTAGATTTAATCTCAACACTCTTCCAAAAATCAGCATCAAATTTATTCAAATCTTATTAGTACTCCTAAACATATTAAAGTTAAGGTCCTTTATATGAATTTACTATTAAAAATATATATATATATTATATTACAATATTGAATCAGCATTAATTGATACTTATGATTAACAATTTTATTTGATTCTGTTTAATTGGTTCTGAGTTTGTTTAATAATTTAACACTCAAAAGAGGTCTATTCTATTGAATATAGAAAGAGACAAGTTGTTTGAATGCTTAAAAGTTAATTTCCTTATTATGATAATTTGTATGAATCAAAACTTAAGCAAATTGATTTTACAACTTAATAATATCTTATTCAGTCTTTAATTATGATAATAAATATTCTCCTGAAAGATCAAATTTCTTCTATAATTCAATACTATAAATATGTCCTTCAATTGAAAACTATTCTCTTAAATGTTTCTCTTCCTCTTACTTTTATTATAACTTTTATAATTGTTTCTTCTCTTTTGGTGTTAATTTCTTCTACTCTACTTTCCCTTAATCCTATTATTTGAGTTTTAATCTATTCAAACCTTCAATCATTAGACCTGCAGTTTCAATAAAATATTTAGCACTATATCTAGTATCCATAGCATCAAACATCTATAATAATGATCTTAATGTGTATTTCCTTATTGAAAATTAATAAAAATCTAATTGATCATCATACATTTCTTAATAATGTTTAAAAATCAAATAAAATTAAGCTAATGCTGGTCCAAGATAATTCAATCTTAATAATGTTCTACCAACTCCTAATTCAAACCAAATCATTTATAATTCATATGGATTTGATCCATCTCTTAAAAACATTCTTAATAATTCTTAAGACAAATAAACCATATTTGCTCTTAATGCATATTTAATTGTCTTATTATTCAAATATCTATCAGCCAAATCTAATTATCTTGCTCTATCTGCTGCTTCATATGCCTCCTTGAATTTTTCTTATTTATGTAATGCCTTAGCTTTAATTAAATACAATTCATGTAAAGTTGGTGTATGGGTAATTGCTTCTTCAACCAATTGTAATGACTTTTCATATTATTTAATTTAATAATAATGTTAAGATAAAAGCATCAATGCCCATAATTTTTAGATTGGACCTGCATTTAAATAAGATTCAAATGATTCTCTAATAATATCCAATTTCTCATTTTATTTATATAAATGCTTTATTTCTCTAAATAAAGAAGGAAGAGACTTCTAAAAAAATGGATCAATAAATTTCAAAAAATTAGTTTTAAATTTATCTCCACTTTATTCAGCTAATAATTAACCCTAAACTAAAGTGTTATCATAGATTGATAAATCAAATTATGGATCTGCCTTCTTTAATAATTAATAGTATTTCCAATTTTATGGTTATAATTCTAAAAGGTGTTTTGCTGCTTCTACTGCATCTTAAGTCTATCCTAATTTGATATATAAATCATATTGGAGTTCATAATATGCCACCATATCTGTAATATCACTTTTTATTATAAAGAATATTATACTTTTTGAATGCATTTATACTTTATTTGGCTTTTTAATAATCTTTGGCATCTATGGCAAGTTAGATTTAATATAATTTGAATTCATTCATTTCAACTTTCTTAATTGGATTCTACTAATCCTTTTAGATTAGTTATTCAGCTGAACTGATTGCTTTAAATGCTATTTCATAATTTCCAATTAAATGTTAAGCAAATATGAATGCTATCCAATTCACAATCATGTTTGATTTTTTTGTCAATAACTTATGTCTAAGTTAAGCATTTCCTTCAAAATCCCTTGTATGAATTTACAAATTAGCTGTGTCTCTCTCTAATTGAATGTTTTCTTCTCCTTTTTTAATTGCTTATAGGAAACATTTTACAGCCTCAATATAATTTTTTTAGGCCTTATAAATTAAACCATAAATATGCCAACAAAAGTCTGATCCTAAATTCTTAAACACTGCTTGCTTAGCTAATTCTAATCCTTTTTGTTGTTCATCATTGTAATACATAAAGATGGCCTTAAGAGACACGACTTCCCAATTATCAGGCACTTACTCCAATAATTTTTCTGTATTTCTAAGACCCTTTTTATAATCTTTAGCATCAAGTAATTTCTATTTTAAGTGATTATTCATACCACTAAAGCTTTGAATTCACCACTTTATTTAGCATTTAATGAATTTTAAGCAGGTTTCATATCTTACCAAATTAAATAAATTAAATTATTTTATGTATTATTATACCTTCATCATTCGAAATATATTTTCATTTCCAATGTCTTAAATAAAGATATACAAATAAAAAATCTAATTGAAAAAAAATAAAACAATTTAATATCTATGAATAAACTAAATTTCATAATCATTCATCTTAATTTTATTAAATCAAAATTTCAAGAACTGGTATTAACCATTAATTAATATCTTCACTATTATGTAATTTTATTAATTCTAAATTATCATCTCCATCATCATATGTTGCTTTCAATGAAAAATCTTCACTTATATTAATAAGTGCTAAATTTCCTAAATTCCATATTAATTATTATTACTTTTATGAATACATTCTCTACTTATTGGATCTATAAATTAAATTTCATTATTTAATGGATTAAAATTTAAAATATAATCTTTAAATTAATGATTATCTTAAACTTTAGCTAATACACTTTAAATTTATTTATTATTGTTATCTTATGTAAACTCTGAATGTCTTATTCTTTATTTTTACTTATTCATTTCTACAGATTAAATTTTATTTAACATCTTCTCCTTTATCCTAATAACTTTTTATTCCAAAGCTTCTAATTCATCAGCTCTTACTAAATCTATACAATTTTCCACAACCTTAAAGACTATATAAAATCACATACTCCTAAACAAGGAATAAGAAGATATCTCATAAATTTAGTAAAGTAAATATAAAAAGTATTAGAATATTCATCCATTTCCAATTTTTATATCAATTTATATACAAAATCATGCCATTTTGAGTGAGGTAATGTAATATATCCTTTAATTATAAATGGACATAAGAAACCAAAGGGAATTAATTCTAAAAATAAAATAAGCATCCATTCAAGTTCAATGAAAGAGTAAAGAAGTACCCTAAATATTCTCTATAACATTACCATTTAATTAATAAAGTGTCTTCAAATTCTTAATTCTATTTTTTGAAAGCCTAATAGGTCTTCCAAGTTATTTGAAATACACAATAAAGACTAGAATTATTAATAAATATTTACTTCATTAATTTTGTAGCATAATCTATAAGTGACATTTTTTATGATAATAATAATTCTTTTGATGAATATATTAGTTATTATATTCATAACTAAATTAATATTAAAATCTAGAAATTTTAATTCAATCTCTTATGGTATAAATTACACTTCAAAGTAGTTTTATTTAGATTCTAAGTTTACTTAAATTTATTTCTAAAAATATTATGTAATTACATAATCGTTAGTAATAAAGTTGTTTTTATTGAAGAAATAAACTTTGCCAATGTTATTAGTTTATTTTAGATTAAATTGAATACAAAAGCTTTTTATCCATGATTAATATTACCATAATTTTAAATTTGCCGCATTTTTTAAAAATAGTATTTTCAAAAATTTTTATATTTACAACTCAAAAACTATAAAATACAAGTTAAAATTTAACTTGGTTGATGTACCACCTTGTATTTATAGATTATTGACTGTTTTTAACAAAGTTCAATAAAATAATAAATGCTTTTTAATATATTAAAGATATTTAATTAGGATAAATTAATTTAAGATTAATTATCTGAAGAACATTCTTAATGAATGAATTTTCTTCTAATTAAAATAACTTCAATCTATTGTATTAAAAAATGGATATCTTTCTCAAAAACTTATTAATGAAATCCTTAGTAAATCAGGCAGAATCTAAGTTGCTAATCTTAAAATAAAATGATTTTAAGGAAATAAATAATGATTGTTAAACAAATGGTCTTTGTTGTAGAAAGAAAATAAAAAGAGAGTAGGTTGATGAAAATCAATACTGCTTAGAAGGGGGTTAGAGAATTAAGTAACAAGAAGAAGAATAAAAAGAACAAGATGTTGGAATAAATAAATATATATATGATATGTAATAAACAAATAATTAACAATTAGGAATAAAATATTGAAGGAGTAGTAAGAAGATTTGTTGTTAGAATACCGATTAGAGAATTCAATTTAGTATATAGATGGTGAAACATTAGTATTATATATAATTATACTCTAGGTTAAAGCAATGAAGTCACCTGATCTAATTATTTATGATTGTCGATATTAATATGAATTTTAAGGTGGACATATAAAGGGAGCTGTTAATTTGAATCATTCTACAAATTTATTCGATGAATTATTCTGTGTATAGGGATAGTCAAAGAAAATTGTGGTTTTGTATTGTGAATTTTCAATAAAAAGAAGTCTCGAAAAGTATTAATATAATTTATAATTTTTAGATATTTTGAGATTCGAAAACTAGATAGAAGTATGAATTAATATCCAAAATTAACATATAACAATTTGTATCTATTGTCAGATGGATATTCAAAGTTCTATTAGAATTTTTCTCATTTTTGTAATGGATTTTATATTTCAATGAATGATCCTTAATATGAATAATAATTGGACTAAGAATAATAAAAAAGGATAATTTTGAAACATAAAAATAATTATAGAAAATCACTTGCTGTTTGAATATGAATTGAATTATAAAACACACTATATTTATAATATTATAAATTTAAAAGAAATAAAAAATGTAATTTAAATAAAAATTAATGTTATCATTTTGAGATAATTAATTTATTCTTAAGTCTTTTTTGTTGTTTGAGTTGAAGTTGAAATTGAATTCTTGAAATAATTTAGTTAATTTTATTTATGGTTATGAAAAAGATGAAATGAAGATTATTTTGTTGACAGTTACAAGTTGAATTAATCAATTTTAGAATCAAAAGGAATGTACTGTTATAAAATTAAATAAATTTATCAAAAATATATAATATGGATTGTCGTTAGATATAATAAGTGTTCAAATTTTCACTTTTTTATATCCACATCTTTGAAATTGATTCTCTTGTAGTTAATAGTAATGGGAAATACAATTGAGTTACTTAGTCTTTTTGTCATTATTATTGAATGAGATGGATTTTTACTGTGGTTAATAATTATAATAAATATTGAAGTTGATTAGTTACTCTTCTTCTGTTGAATTAGATAAGTGTTCGACTTACAAAGCTACCTCAGTTTTTAATCCCTTTTATTTTTTATTTATTTAATACCTCTGGATATACATGAGAATATAAATAATATTCTTGGGTCTATTCTGGATGAGCTAATGGCTTAGCGAATTCCATTATATTTTTGTAATATTCCTAATTTGTACTTCCATACTTAAGAGAGATCCTATAAAGAATTCAAATGATATAAATACTCTGGAATTCCATACTTTAGACAAGAATCAATGAATGCCTATAAATTATAGCCAAGTTCTTCAATGAGATTAATATCATATTAGACTTGGGAGATAAATAGCTGGTCGAGATCTTTTATGTATTTGTATTGATAGAGTCCAGAGGCTCTGTAGTTAGGTACAGAATTCTAATTATATGTTATGTTTTAAACATACTTCGAATGTTCCTTGCACTTACTAAAGACCATCTTTAAGAGATTCATTGTATTTTTAAATGTATTGACTCAGTTAATGAATATCTGAATCACCATAACTATCCAACTTTTTTACAACATATTCCCATGGAGTAATCGAAAAATCTAATTGGGTATACTAAATGATAAGTCTTCCCTTTTAGATCAGAACCTGAGAGACCTTTTTGTATGGATTTTGGCTGCTAACACCCAATTTAAGATTATTATTGAAGACAATATTTTTGGCATCAGAATAGAGATGAAAATCCTATTTTTAAAGAGTAAAAAGGAATATTACTCCATTCATTCTAAAAGTTGAAAGGGGATTAAGAAATCTTTTGGGGAACACAACTAGTTAGACTTGTTTCATGTTGTTGTTATCTTCTTCATCTTCACCACAAGATGTAGTTAGTAAATGCTAGTCCATCTCAATTTTTAATCAAATTAATTAAACTATATCCATTTTTAATTTTAAGCATAAATAAGGCATTAATGATTAATTTAAAAGGAGAAAATATTATAATAATAAATACATTTAATATTTTATCAAAAAAAAATTAATTAAATTAAGTTTAATGATGAATATATCTATGTTGATTTGTTAATGCTAATTTATTATAATCAATATTTATTAAATTTATAACCAATTTGAAAAATAAGAGTAAAGTGACCTAATTTTAGAATCCAGTTAATCTATCAAGAGGACACAAAAATAACCTAAAAATTACAAATTAATACTCATTAAATAAGTATATTTAATAAAATAATCTATGCTTATAAATATATAAATATATTTTAAATTATTCATTAATGATTTTCAGAATCTCCAGGTCCTGTTTTTCGAGTATTTCTGTCAAATTAGTACAATAGAATTTATATAGTTTAGCCTCCTTTCAAAGTACATCATTTAGAACTTGACCAACTTCCACAAACAACTACAACAACATCGGCTGAATTGCTTGCTTATTATAAGAGTATGTAATTGTAAAGACGTATGGAAATTGCTTGTGACAATTTATACAAACAAAGATTGATTAGAGGTATTACAATTTGTTTAATCTTTCTAGGTTTCTTACATCTAGCTGATGGTCAAGAATCAATTTATGAAGGATTACATGCAGCATTAACATTTGATGACTGTGTTATTACAGCATATAGAGATCATTGCATAGCATTACTCAGAGGTGATACTCCTCATTAGATTATTGCTGAAATGATGGCAAAGTAAACAGGAAGTACAAAGGGTAAAGGAGGTTCAATGCATTATTACAAAAAAGCCACCAATTTTTATGGTGGTCATGGAATTGTTGGTGCCTAAATTCCATTGGGAACAGGATTAGCATTTGCTTAAAAGTATAATAAAAAGCCAAATGTGACTTTAATTATGTTTGGAGATGGTGCAGCTAATTAAGGATAATTATATGAAGCTGCCAACATGGCTCAATTATGGCATTTACCAGCTATCTATTTTATTGAAAATAACTTATTTGGTATGGGAACATCAATTGACAGAGCAAGTGCTAATACCAAATTCTATACAAGAGGTGATGTAATTCCAGGAATACAAGTATATATATTATATAAAAATTGTTAGATTGATGGAAATAATGTCTTCTAAGTTAGAGAGACACTCAAATTTGCCAAGAAACATTGTCTTGATAAGGGACCAATCTTTATTGAAGCCATGACATACAGATATCATGGACATTCTATGAGTGATCCAGGTGTCACCTATAGAACAAGAGAAGAAGTTTAATAATAAAGAAAGACCAGAGATTGTATCAACTATGTTAAAAATATTATTCTTGAAAATAAAGTTGCTGATGAACATTAATTGGAAGTAATTAAATAATATATACTTTCTCTAGGAAATTGATAACACTGCATAAAATGAAATTGATATAGCTGTCGAATAAGCTAAAGTTGATCCAGTTCCACCAAGTACTGAATTGACAACTGATGTTTATGTTGACAATTAAAATCATTTCATTAGAGGAATCTTATATAAGGATAGTATTTTACCAAAGAGTCAATGAAAAATTACCATTTAGAAAAATAATATATAAATAGTTAATATTTTAATTGAAATTCTTAATATCAAAAAAGATTCATATATCTAATATATCATGTTCTTCTATATTAAAGACTTAACTGAAAAAGAAATGTTTAGATGTGGATTTTGGAAGTATTCTGAGTATATTTTCAATATCTTTCTTATAACCTAAATCTGTAGTTTGACTAAATTCCTAGAATACCACACTCTCCAAAAATATTGGGTTCAAATACTTTTGATAAATTACATAATATAAACGATCTGCAGTTCCTATCACAATCTATGCTTCCTTTAATGACTTTCTGTCTTAAACAATAGAATTCTTTTTTGATACTTAATACACATTGTTATAGTATATATTTAGATGATCAAGCATAACCTTGATAGCAATAGCACTTTGATCATCTGGTGAAACAATCATTACTTAAGGATATAAACAATCTTATTTAATAAATGCTATTGATGTTAATGCTATGACTGCATCTTTTTCCCATTTATCCTAATATTGCAATAAAGATTTATATTCAAACAATAAGTGAACAATAGCCATTTACATAAATTTATTGATTTCTTGATACCCAAATTTCATGAATATTTTAATCATTTCTTTAGGTATATTCAGTTAATATATATTACTATACTTAGAGTATTTCTTTTTCATATTCTCTAAGTTTAATTCAAATAATTCCTTCAAGATCTCAGGATCAGCTATCCTAATATATCCAGTTCTAACAATATATTATTATTTCATTTATTCTAATTGTTTCTGAAATATGGATCTTCCCATACTTAATGTGGATGCCAATTTAATATTAGAGAACTACTAAGTGAGAGGATTGTTAATGCAAGAATCGTATTAATGTGGCTTAATAGTTCTCTTTGGATTCTTGATAGATTCAATATTTGTTTAACAAGACTGCTGGAATTAAAGTTGATTTCGTAACATATATATATATATATATAAATTTATTATTAAATTCAGATTTTTTTAACAATTTAAACAACATCCTCATCTAATAATTAATGATCCTTTCCTACTTTTTATGGATTGTATTTAACACTAGCTCCCCATACAAGTGCATATCTAAAATCCTTAATCATATTTTTGTGTAACTTATTACAAAAATCAGTTATTGTTGAAAACTTTCTTTGCAATATAACAGGAGCATTATAATCTATTAAAAATTATCTCTATATAAATACCTGGTTCTAATCCTTTTGGTTTAGTATAAATACGTATCAAATCTAAATAATCCCAAATTCTTTCCACTAATTCATCTAAATTCCATTCTAAAAAGGCAGAAATTGGAACATAATGTGGAATCTTATCCAAAACATTAAGTTCTTCTAAAGTGATATCGTCTATCTTATTCATTACATAAAGACATGGAATATATTTACGATTACCTTCAATAATATCAATTAAATCTTCATCAGTAGCATCACATTTAAAATTGATATCACAATTGTTAATCTTATATTCACGTAAGATGGCCTATTTAAAAGTATTTATAAAATTAATACTTTTATTGTCTCATCATCTAATCTTGGAGCATCATGTGTTCTAGAAATAGTAATACCACCTTTGTCTCGTTTCTTGAATTCTATTTATGGTGGTTATTTATTTAATCTAATTCCAAATCCTTCAAGTTCTCTTTCTATGATTTTTTTATGAACCATAGGTCTTGTGGCATCCAACACAATCAATATTAAATTACAAGTACGAGCCACAGCAATAACTTATTTACCTCTACCTTTGCCATCCTTAGCACCTTCAATAATTCCTGGTAAATCAAGTAATTGTATTTTGGCACCTTTATGTTATAAGACCTATTAATATATTGAATATTCTCTACTCCAGGTATGCATGTCAGAGTTGTAAATTCATAGGCTGCAATTTTAGAAAACACTCCTGTAAGTTTTGTAAGCAGTGTACTCTTACCCACAGATGGAAATCCTATCATACCTATACGTGAATCTCCACTCTTAGAAACTTCAAATCCTTCTTAAGTGCCACCTCCTTTTTTAGAGGAGGAATCAATCATTTCTCTCTTGAGTTTAGCCAATTTAGCTTTCAATAAACCTAAATGATATGATGTGGCCTTATTTTTTTAGGTCCTCATCATTTCAGCCTCAATTTCGGCAATCTTTTATGCTGTGGTCATTTTTAATTAAAATATGATTGTACAAAAACAAACATCAGGTTCAGGTGGATTCAAGATGCCAGCTGAAATAGCAAGAGGCAAGAAATATTAGCAATAACATATTAATAATGATCTTCCAACAAAGGATGAGCTATTTAATTAGCTAGGAATTATGCCTGACGATGACTCGGTTAGAGCTAATGATCATAGAGGAGATCATCTTAGAATTTCTAAATAATTGATATAAGAAAAAGTAAGAGACTATTTTATATCAATTTAGTAAGAGTAATTGAATTATTTGCCTCCTAAACCTCCAACTCCTTTAGTGATTAAATAGAAAGTAAGTAATTAGAGACTGACTTCTTAAGAATTAGAGAAAATGCTAGAGGAGCATAGATAATAAATGCGTCCCATAGCTGAGTAATATGAGTAAATGAGGTTGAGTGATGTAAGAAGTAAAAGTTACAATCCAAAAAGTTAACGATCTAAGAGTCCAAAAGTTAAAGTGACTTATCATGAAGAACCAATTAATATAGATAAATTGAGAGTAATTATTATTTTTAGTTATAATTTTAGCGTTCTTAAAAGGATATTGAAGGCCCACATGGAGATTTTTTAAAAGGTGTATTACCTAAACAAAAATTATAAAAATTCAAATCTGAATCTAAATTGATATCTGATGATGATTTCTAGAAGAAATTCAAAAATTATTTGAGAAATAAGAGAAAACATGATTCTAGTAGAAATAGTTCTTAAGAGAAATTAGAATTTGATTTGTATTAAAGTACAAGTCCAAATAGAGGAAGATGGAATTAAAAACATATAAATAAAGCAGTATTTAAAGATAGAAGTGTTTTAGGAAATGATTCTTCATTAAGTAAAAGTAAGAGTAAAAGTAAAAGTAAGAAGGATAAGAAAAAGGATTAATCAATGTCAGAATAATAATTATGTGAATAAATATTCAAATAAATAGATAATGTAAATAATTTATAATTATTATAAATAGAAATAAGTAGGTCTTATTGATAAAATCTAGACAATTAAATACTTGATTTCTAATCCAGAAATTATGGAAGCTTTTAATATTAATCCTAAAGATTTAAATCAATAAGTGAATAAATTTCCAACAAAATAATAAGGTGTTTTCACATAAAATGAATTTACAAAATTTTTATAAAAGTACAAAAGTTAATATGATCATGAAGCATTTGGTGGATTGAGTCATGTTTCATAATAATAGTAAGTTTCAAGTTGTTTATTGAATGAAGATTAAATATAAATTCTGAAGAATATATTTGATACATTATAAAATGATATGATTGCTTAAAGAAAAGAACTCATATAGGCATTTCGTAATGATATATAAGTAGTGAGAATGTTGCATGTTTAAGCAGCATATGTTGCAGCAATTGATAAAATTCTTAATTTAGAAACTATCTTATCATAATTAGAAGCCTAAGCATTTGAATTTCCTTATATTTCTTGGAAACAATTTATGGATGCATTTGAATATGATGCTATGGTAAGCAAATAATAATTATCATTTGCTACTCTAAAGGAGTCTTAAAAATAGGTGGATGATTAAGATAGAATTGATGCTCCTGAAGAATTATAATAATTGATGAAAGATTAATTCAATAAAATTGTAATGGATGATTATGTAACAGCTTTTGATCTTATTGAATGTATTAGAAGAGCACCACTCTATTCATAATTAAGAAAATAAATAATTAGAAAACAATCAAAAAAAAGTGATATCAAAGAAGAAACTTTAGAGTAAATATTGAAAAGAATTGAAGAAACAGCAGAGGAATATTTAACATTTCAAGAGTTTATGAGTTATTTTACAAGAAGAGGACAACCTAAATTTAATGAAGAAGTAGCAAGTCTAGCTAGAAGTGTTAATGTAACTGAGGCATTATAGAATAATGAAAATAGAATAGATGGTTATGATTCAGATCCAGAATTGCACACTTATTAGGATAAGATGTTACCTAGAGAAAGATTAATAAAAAAACATCCAAGTTAATAAGCATTATTGACATATTCTCATCGTAAAAAATCATTACCTTCTAAAACACCTATTACAAAAGAAGATTTCTTATCTGCCATCTAACCTAAACCATAATATGGAGCTCATTCAAAACCAAGTGATTATCAATTTAAAGTAACTCAACCATAACCATTTAATTTTGATAAAAGAGAAAAAGAACGTTCTCTATCAATTAGAGAAAGAAAGTTATAAGAAATGTTAGAAGAAAAGAAGAGAAATAATTCATTTAAAAGTTTTAAGGCTAAAGAAATACCTTAAATTGTTAAATAAGATGGTCTTTATGAAAAAATTATAAATGATAATGAAAAAAGAAGAGAAGAAGTTAAAAAAAATAGTGTTTAAATGACTCTTAAAAATGAAAGACCATTTTCATTTTATAGAAGAGATTAAAATTCTTCAAAAAAACCAAGAAAAAAGTATTGGGAAGAAAGAGAAAAATTTGTTTTTAAGGCAAAAGCAATACCTTGGCATGTTCATGTAGAATTACTTAGATAAATGGAATAAGATGAAGAAACTAAAAGAAAGGAACGTATTGCTAAACATGCTTAAGAATTAGCTATGAGTTCTAGAATGCCACCTAGAATGGAAATGCATGAAAGATAAAAATAAGGGTAACCTTAATCTCCAAAATATATGAAAACTTAAATTTCTTACAAAGCTAAACCCATACCAGATTTTGATAAATTACACTCATCCTTTCAAGATCAATTAAATCGAAAAAAACTATAAATGAGAACTACTGAACCTGAACCATTTAATTTCTAATAATCTCATAAAGGTGTTGATAGACCATATCTAGATAGAGAGAATGAAACAAAAATAAATACAGTTAAAGAGGATAAAATTGAAGAAGCTAGAAAAAAAATGAGTATCAAACCTGCTAGATAACCACCTTCTACTAAAAAATGGGAAAGTAATTGTGAATTCTTGAAAAAAGAGAGAATCAAGAAAGCTGAAAAATAAGAGCAAATAAAAAAAGAAGAATAAGAAAGATTAGCTAGAAAAGAAAAAGTATTTATTTATATCTTATAATTCCAAGTTCAAATAAAGAGTACAATAATCAGAAGCCATTTAAGATAATTCCAAGAAACTTGAATAATAGAGGAAAGATAGAATTGCATAATTAAAAAAAGAATCTAAAGAGTAGGAAATGAAATAAAAACAAATTATAGAAAGTTGTAAAAGGAAAGCTACTGAATAACCATTGCTTGTTGAAAGACGTAATATCATTTATAAAAGTATGATTAGCCACAAAAAGAGATGTATAATTAGAGAAAATGAAATAATTGAATAAGATTGACAAAATGCTCAAGTAAAATGGAGTTATGAATAGAGATGAATATTTCAATAAAGAAGAAAAAGCTATGCTTGATGATATACATTATTTAAAGAAACATGGATATGAAGATGATTTTGAAAAAGAATGACCATGATTTTGGATCAGAATGAATAAATATATATTTTATAATTTAATACTTATAAAATGTTTGAATAAGATTATTACAAAAGAATAATCAATAAGTAAACCACTCCAAACAGAGGTATGATTAATACAGCCAAGCCTTGGTTTCCTGAACTCAAACATCGCTTGGCTGTTAAAGGTACAATGCTTCAACCAAATAGATTACGATTATAAATTTTTTGCTCTGCCTCCTAATAAGATGATATCTTTGATTAAGAAAGAAAAGATCAACATTCCAAGCGATAACCAAATTAGGGAATTCTTAAGAAATCATTCCCTTAAACATTTGGTTCATTATAATATAGAAGATTATAAAAATGTAGAAGCAATTTAACCATAGCAATGTCATTCTTCAAAAAACATTAGCCACAATCATCGCAAATTTATTAAATAAACTTAATAAAATAATAATGGATTTTTTTTTGAATAAAAACCAAAAACTGCTTAATAAAATTAAGAAACTTAATCATCTTTGTAATATACAAAAATAAGAGAGTTGAAATCATAAAATCTTTAGAATCGACCAAAAATTGAAAATCCATCTTAAGATATCTGCTTAGAAAAACCTAATTTGAGATTTCAAGAATTATCAGTTAAATCTACTCCAAAATTAAATCCTACAATTTCTAAATGTTTTCCAAGCACTAATAAAATGAAAAATTATAGAAAAATTAACTTATTGATGCGTTCCTTAAAGAAAATTTAATTACTTGGCCTCACTATACCTGAGATTATGACATAATAAATATTTTAGAAAACAGCTTTTGCATCTTAATATTCAAAAGAATTCATTTTTGCTGCAAAATCTAACAATATTGATTAAATTTTAAATTTGTTATAGACCCAACCCTTTTTAGTGTTTCAATACGACTATTATAATATGACAGCTCTACATTGGGCATGTAAACATGGCCATTTGGAGATAGTTAAAATCTTATTATAATATCATGCTGATTTTGATGCTCTTGATGTGATGAATAGAACTCCATTAAGTATTGCAATATCAGAAAATTAAAAAGAAATTGTTAAATTATTATTAATCTATGGAGCCAATCCATGGAGTACTATTCTAACTGATTTAAAGATATCTCTTTAAAGAAATCCTGAATTGAAGAAAATAGTTAGTGAAGCAAGAAAAATCTAAATTTTGAATAAATGGAGTAGATTCCCTTAATCTATGTTTAATATTTGCTGGTGAATATATCATTTATATATATATATATATATAAAATTTAATTAACTATTATTTAATATTAATATTAATAATAATTAAAAATAATCTAATAAGTTATTGTAGGATTTAAAATTCATAGAATTATTAGATAAGAATTAAATACCTCTTAGAATTTATGTGACAGGTTTTGAAAATCATAAGAATTAAGTATAAAAAAGATAAAATAATAAAATAATGCTAAAAATGAAATTAAAAAAAATAACGATTTACAAATTCTTAGTTAATTGTAAGATAAAAGAGCAATTAAAAAACAAGTTATTAGTATATTCCCATTTTGTATAATTTATTAGTTCCCAAAAAAATAAAATACTATAGATAGTTATTACTCTTTACAATATAATTGGTATCCATAAAAAAGAAATACTTTATTGAATATTTTTTTAATTTTTTTTATACAAATTTGATATTGACTATATCATAAATGAAAAGAATTTGCACTCCATATAGAAGTATTAAATATAGAATGATGGAGCGTTTCAGATTTAAGTTTTATTAATTTAAAAATATAAATTATTATTATTAATATAAATATTAATGTCCTTACCTATTGCTGTTGTAGATAAGAATAAAGAAGTTAACTATTCTAAAGTGAATGAAAATGATTTGGTGTACTAAATAATAAAAGAAATTCATGGTGGAGATAATGATATTTTGGTTGTTAGTGATAATGTAGTCTGTTATTTTGATGAAAGTTTTTCCTAATTTAAGAAAAGAATTTAGAAAGATGAAGTCCTTTTATTTATTGTGAAATCTCTTTCATAAATTTAAAATTAGTTAATCGACATACAAAAGGAAAATTATGAATACAAAAAAGCTTATAAACTTTTATAAGATAATTTTAGGGATTAATTGATTAAAGACTCTTAAATCCAATAGAAAAAACTAGAATTTTAAATAATCTCAACTGATGGTAATTTAACTACATTTAACTCCACAATATTTGAGTAACGATTCAATAACTAAACAATTGAAAAATTATTAGGAGAAGTAACAAAAATAAAACGAATAACAAGTATTTCATCATCCAAACTTTGTTAATCAGAAATTTATTTTGATAATGAAATTACCTCTTAAGTAATTTCTTAGATAGATAGTTGCTATTTTTGTAATAATGCAATTAATTAAAACAGAATATAGCTAACATGTTTCCATAACTTTCATGAAGAATGTTTAGTATCAATATTCTTTGGTTAATTAGAAAATTAATGTAATACTTCTTTAAGTTGTTTATGTAATATAACTCTGTAAGCCCAGATTATATTGCTTATTCAAGACAAGAATAGTTAAATATTATTAAGACATAAATTATTACAAAATCAATTGAATAAACTTGTTAAAGATTATAAACTTGAAAAATGTTAGAAACTATATTGTTACTACTATTTTAAAAGGAACAATTAATTAGAAATTTAAAATAATTTCTGTCCATTATGTTTGTGTTGATTGAATATGAATTTTAAATTTAGAATTTTATGTTATAAAATATTCATTATCTTGCATATTTCTCTGGGTTTTCAAATACATCATATAAGACTTTATTTGATTTAACAATAGCACCACCATCTAAGAATCTATGATCAGTACAAAAATTCAATTAAAATGTAGGTGCAATAACAATTTATCCATTCTTAACAACTGCTTTTTCTACAATTTAATTTACAGTGACAATCAATAAGTTTCTCATCATTGGAGTGAATGGAGCAATTGCATTTTTAAATCCAAGAGTTCCTATAGAAGTCACTGTAGCAACTCCAAAACAATCTTTCTTTAAACCTAATGCTTTGATTGTGATTCCCAAATTATAAGTAAGAAAAGATGTAACTTAGATAAGTAAACCAATAGCACTATCAATAAAATAATTAAAATTACAATGGTGGAAGATATTTAAGTAAGCCTGATCTTTATTGATGTTCTTCATCTTTTCCCTATTTGGCTAGTTTTGCTTTACCATTGATATATTCGGCAATATCTTCAAAAGTTTTCTTATCAGCATTTTAAACTAATAATGCTGCTAAATCATCTCCTTCACCTATATTTACTAAACATGATATATCAATTGTAGGAAATTCAACAAATTTACCAAACACTATTTTTCCACATATTTTCTTTCTACTAACATTAATACATTCAGCAATTGCTCTAATACAAATATGGGTTAATGTAACATGTGAATCTCTTATATAATGATAATATAAATACTTTGCTGATTTACTTGATAGATATTTCATAGTGTTTGTCAAGTCTATTTCTACTAAATTATGAATAACTCCTTCAGTTGGTGGACTCCAAAGTGCTTAAGATAATCTTCTTCTACCAGATCCATAGCTTACAGAAGGATAGAAAAAATAGGATAATGCCTAATAAATAGCTATTAGATTAGATTGATTATTACCTATGATACCAAGAAATATGTAGAGGAGTCTAGTATCAAATAGAAATGAATAGATTAGAACTGACGCTATGAAAGCGTTATTTACGATTGTCATAAAATAAATTAATTAATCAAAAGAATTATATTTATATTATGGGAAACAGTATAATTATTAAAAATATTCAGATATATGTGGATTAGATGAAGAAAAGAAACATGTTTTACAACCAGAATCCAAAATAATTACAACCAGAACAATCAAATAAACAACTATTTCAATTATACAGGCAGATATAGCTGAGGATTTGTCAGATGTTGTTGGTACTAATTGCAATTCATTTTAGTGAATGCATCTCATGAACCTGCATGGTCTTATTTAGCAAAAAGGTATTCTTTAA
This sequence comes from Paramecium pentaurelia, assembly GCA_905183005.1. Classification (NCBI taxonomy): domain Eukaryota; phylum Ciliophora; class Oligohymenophorea; order Peniculida; family Parameciidae; genus Paramecium; species Paramecium pentaurelia. The sequence continues at coordinate 58,295 of CAJJDO010000135.1, forward strand.
ATTATTTAAATTTATAGAAATAAAAACAATAGTGCTAATGAACTCACTCAACAAAGTATTTTTTAAATCTGATATAATAATAGTGAAAATAGGAGAATTGATTAAAACTAAAAGTGATAATGTTAATTCATTAGAAATCTATCATGTGCGTTTACCATATTATTAAGTAAGATTATATATTAATTAATTAAGGATACAAGAGATCTATAATTAATATTTTAGAGTTATTAAGTTTGTTTAAGATAAAAGGGATTTAATTCCATATCATTTACTGAGTAGAATTCCCCTAACTTTTCAATTCCAAAATAATTTCATGCTGAAGTTCTTATCAGAGCAATATTATAGTAATTATAATCATTTATTTCTTAGATCAATAACAGATGATGAAATAGCTTTTGAATAAATTAAATTTGTTAGTTTAGATTAGATTACTTTGAAATACTTTGCATATGAATTAATGAAATTATTAGATGAATTCAGAATACCAGATTTGTATAAATTTAGATAATAATAATTCTTAAATTATTTATGTATATTCATTTTTAATATTTAGAAAATACCGAAGAATTAAAAAATGAAGTATATTTATTAAGTACTGGTATCACTACTGATATAGATTAATTTGATGGATAATAATGAATATATTATTAAAATAATTATTATATTAATCTATAAATATATATATGTATAATGATTTTCTTAAGATAAAATATTTTAAGGATAAATCATATATTAATCCTTAGAATATTATTAACCTAATCTTAAATTATTAAAATACTTATTTTATTTCTAGCCCAATTTAAGGATAGGTGATCCTAAAGTCTCACTATAGAATAATTCATAATTGAATTTATGATGCTATGCAACTATTTAAAGAATAACAACTTTTATCATGATTAATAAGATAAATCAATTGTAAGCATTTAGCTAGATTCATACAATTTAGAGGATAATCATGTTCAATTGTGATTCATTCATTTTGAACAATAATGATCTAAATATTTCATTAATTACATAATTTATAATATTATCTATATTTAACTTATTTAACACTATATCTAAAATACTAATTAATATCATATTATTATATTATTAGATATATACATAAATACATTAATATCATGTATATATATATATAAATTAAATGTGGTATTACAAATTATAGAAGTTTAAGACATAGATTAAACTGACTATAATTTATTAAGTATTCTTTTATCCTTTACATATTGTTAAGATAATTAATAATATTTATTTATATTAATGAGATTAAATACTTTACCGGATGTTCTTTTTCCAAATCCTATTCAGCATCCGAATTATAAGATCTCATTTTTAGATAAGGTTAGGGAAGATATACTCAATGTATAGAATTAAAAATGATTATAGAATCAATTATTAAATGAACCCATGCGTAGGAGTAGATAAAATATGACTATACGTTCATAGTAGAGAGGATCAATTAGAATTATTAGTCCATCAATTGTCACGTCTCAAAACAATACATAAACTAATTTTAGATCTGGGTCTTCAAAGTTCAAGGTAATAAAAGAACACTCTCAGATGGAAGAAATGGATGAAACATTTTCTCGAACAAGAACACCATCTCAATTAGTAAAAAGATTAAAAAGAGGATTATCAATGTTTGAAAAATAGTTATGATTAGAGATTTTTTTAAAAGCATCTTTTATCAGTTCATCAAAAATGCAGAAGATTTGTCGAATTGCTTAAACCATTCATACTCTTCTTCATCTTGAAAGAATTGTTAAAGTGGTTTATAGATATCTGTTGGTTCTTTATTCAATCTTCGTTATCTTGTACTAGAAGTGCGTTGTTGTGTATTTATTGCATTTGTCTATAAAGATTAATATATTTAAAACATTACCTTAATAACATAATTGATTAGGTATGGATTGAATTTGCATTTGAATGATCTTTTTGAATAATTATGTTTTAAAATATTCTGTCGACATTCCACAATATCATCTACTAATTCAATGCATTATTAATCATGCCATTATTAAGTATGTAAATTAAAATGATTATCAAACTAATTAGTTTTAAAAATAGGCAGATTATTTTTAAGCATGTATTGTAAATGAGTTTAATTTAATTTCATTTACATAATCAATGTGCATGTACTTTAGTCTTCATGATGAAATTGCAACCAATTTAAAATACCTCTTACATTTCCTTTCATTTACAAAGTTATCATATTAATTTCTGATAAATCAAATTTAATATTTAATTCTTTGGTTATAATTGTTGGTTTGATTAAGTAGAAATTATTATAAAAATCAACCTATTTTGTTTTGTCTTTCAAATTTTCATATATTACTTTCTTTTTGAATTCACTATTAATAGAATCTAATTAATCCCTATAATTATATTCAATTATAAGAATTAAATAGAAATATTTCACAATGTCATCATGTTAATATTAAAGTAATTCAAAACCATCAAATAATTCATGATTTTGACATGAATCTAATATAATGAGAATTAAATTACCAGTAATCCAAATGAAAGGTACTCTTTAAATTTATAAGAATCTAGAATTGAGAAATTTGGGTAAAGCACCTCTATGGATTATAATTTTCTTTTTAATTCCAAATTCAGTATTTTATTGTTCTGGTTTGAATTTGATATGTTAACTTGCAAACATCTCTTCAAATTCTTTTTTTTCTGTATATTCATATGTAAGAATGACTTCAATATTATATGTTCTAGCAATTGCAACAATAGTACTCATTTTACCACTAGAACCATAAATATTAAGCATCTAATAATTCCAATTTTAATTATTAATTGAGTTAGATTAAGAATCCCATGAATCAGAATCTTCTACTTAGTCTTATCTTAGTATTGAGAATGAACTTTTGAGCCAATGTTTTAATATCTATGTATTTTATTGACTAAGTAACTAATTTAGAAAGTTATTTACATCATCAACATGATCAGGAGTGTATAAATCACTCCAATAATCTGACACACGAGTGATATTCAAATATAAAATGGAATTCAACATTCCTCCTATCGAGTCCAATTTTGATACTTCACTTATTTACTTTACTAAATCTCCATAATTAAATTCTTTCATTATTTCTTCTCTGTATTATGACAATACTCTTCTTAATTATGATCCAACCTATCCAAGTTATGGACACTTCTTAAATTGTTTTTACATCTCTTTTATTTCTTTCTTTTGTTTCTTAGTTCCCTTACTGAAGAATTCCTAAATGCGATGACTATTTTGAGTATTTCTCCTTGGTGGCATTTTTTTCTTGGTTGCCCGCTAATTTGCAATTTTAATATATAATTAACGTAACATGGAAGTAATTGAATCACTAAATAAACAAGCACTTGCATAAACAGATTCTTAATAAGCTCTAGAAATTCTAGATAGAGCTCTTGGTCTATTATAATACAATGCTGATTGTGGTAAAATCATAGATCGCAATCTCATAGTTACCATTATCTATAATCTTGCTGGTGTTAATTAAGCGTAAATTTACTTAAATCTATATTCAGATTATGTAATCTAGATAAAGCTGCCTAATACTTAGAAGGAACCGTTTTTAATTTATAAGAAATGATTCAATAAGAAAACAATCAAGTTTTTCTGATTAAACGAATGCATCTATTAGCTGTTGTATAAATATAATATTGTGGTATATTATCACAATTGAATTAACATTAAGTGGCATCCAATGTTGCACACTCTACAATTTTATTACTTAATAGACTTTTCGATATCAGTTATTAATATTAAAGCAGTTAATAGACAACTAATAAAAAAGTATAAAAATATTAAAAAGGATAATACATTTTTGAAGAGTATGATTTTAAGAATCTATTACTAAAAAGATCAGATGAATTACTTAAATTCATCAAATAATTTATTACTAATTAATTAATAGAATCAGAGGAACAACCAAAATTATAAGAAATAGCAAATCATATTTTTACATAGAAATTGAATTCTTTAAATAATGATAAATTGCCTAAATAAACATTTTCTAAACTATATCAAAGATCAATGATAGGTTTACTTAATGAAAATGAATGGTTATTATCATTTAATGTAAGTAATATAATGTTTATACGATTGCTTTCTTATGAAGAAGTTTGTCTCAAAGGAGAAATCTTATATGAATTTAGTTAAAAAGTTTTAATTGAGAAATTAATTCTATTATCTATGGCCTACTTTTCTCTTGCTTCTGAAACTAGGTTCTTAAAGAATGAACAAAAGTCTTAATTTTACCATCTTAAATCTATTTATATTGTAAGCAATGTGTTATATGATAATTCTCCATATTTAGATCATCTTATTTAATCATTTTATACTCATTATTAATAATAATTGGAGACTATTGTAAATTTATGAAAAGTATATTTTAGGTTGAAGAATAGTCTTTTGTTGATTAGAGTACTAAAGTGAGTTTAAAGAGGAAAGTAAGTTTAATGGCAAATAAAGAAAATTGTAATGATCATCTTAAATAATTGATTGAAAGTCTTTCAAAGGATAAATAATAAAAATAAGAATCAATTTAGAAAACATTAAATTAATTATAAAGTTTAAAAGACAGTAATAAATAATGAATATTTTTTAGAGTTAAACAAATCACGTTCTGAAACTATATTGAAAAGATTTAAAACTGAACCTAGTTTACATTTTGATAAAAGTGAAAAAAATTGTAAATAAATACTATAATAATTAATGAAATAATGATTATTTTATATCACTACTCAATCAAATGATTATTGTATTTTTTATCTTTGTATTGATCTCTATTTTAGTTTATTTAGTGTAAAATTTAAATTTGGAAATTCTTATTCTAATTCATTTAAAATTTACAATTAGATATTAAAATCTCCTTATCTTGGGAATCCCTCATTAAGTACACTAAATTATAAAACAATATTATTACATTAAGATTTTATGTTGATCAAGACAAGCACATAAATTTTTGATATTAGAATAATAGATATCTAAATATTAATCATATATCAAAGAGTATGGATTATTAATTCCTTTAAACATATTCTCCATTTAATTATATTCAGCTGTATTTTGAAGTAAAGAAATGAAATATTATTGTAATTCTTCTAAAGTAAATGCAGCAGCATTTTATCTAATAACAAAATTTGGATTATAAGATTTTAGTGTACTCCAAAATAATTCATAAGATTATAGATGATCCTAATTTAAAAGATGTTTTTTGTAGAACAAACAATCAAGAAATCTTCCTAATAACATTAAACTTCTATTAGATTTTTAATGTAAAGTTAAGATTTCATATATTTAATGGATATGTTCTTAATCAAAGGCAAAGTTTCCAATCTAATTGTGTATAATTTCTTTCAATTCAATATTGAGTGATATCAGTAAATAGAGTTTATCAAAGATGATAGGACCAAACTTAAGTTATTGTTCAACATTTAAATTCATAAAGAGTATCTCTACTTTTTCAATCATAAAGTTTAAAACCTAAGAGTTTATGGGAATGACAATATACTTCAGCATCAACATCTTGATTCATAGATTGTAACACAAATTCTAAAAAGTATTTAACTTTAAATGTTCCTAGAATATAAGTCATTTAAAAAATATTATTGAGTATTAAAACTCTTATTTGATTTGATATATTTAATTAGTTAAAGTTTGAAAGAATAAAACTTAAAGATTTATCATCCATAGTTGAAATACAATAAGCATCATCAGTATAATTTAGAATAGCAGCAGAATAGTCTTTTGATTCACATAAATAATGACAATCTTTAGTCATCATTATTTATTTTTCTTCCATTTAATTATCTTCTTTTATTAATAAGATATTCATATAATGTTATCTAATTGCATTACCACTAATTGAACTTTATTTTAAAATTGATTATTAATCTTATTTGATTATTTCAATTACATTAATTCCATTTTATTATATAAATTCTCGTCTCCATCTTTCTATATCAACAACTTTAGAATGTTATTGAATTAAATCAAATAAATCATTAGTTGTAGCATTTCTCCATTTAAATTTATCCAAATATTATTTAACAATTTCTATGAATTCATTGAAACCAATTAATTTAACTAAAGCAGAAAGGACAGCTGAACCTTTATTATAAGTAATAGAATCAAAAGCTTATAAACCTTAATTTGCATCTTCAATCTTCATTTCTATTGGATGTGAATGTGAATTAATATCTAAATTTACTCCATTCTATTTATATAATAAATAATGTATTTTTGTATCATTAAACTTATAACATTTAAGTGATTCCTACTACTATACTGAGGCTAATGCTTCATATGAGATATATACAGCAAAGGCCTCATTTAACCATAAATCATTCCACCATTTCATTGTAACTAAATTACCAAACCACATATGTGATAGTTCATGTAATAATAAAAGAAATAATTTTGTCAATTAATTAGAGTCAAATCTATTTTATATCATATTTCTAGAAATTAATACAGCTCCAGGATGTTCCATTCCTGAGAAATAAAATGAACAAAATATTAAATCATATTTTTCAAATGGAAATGGAATATTGAATAAAGATTGATAATAATTAAATCCTTCTTCCATACATTTTTAGATTAAAATTGATGAACTTCAATTTAATTTATATTTATTACTTCAGACAAGTGATATATTTATCTTATTCTGTATAGAGATTCATTTGAATACCTTAGTTCAAAACTTTGGTAATCTTTTTCCATTAACCCATATTCAAACTGAAAAGATAGAGACTAATTTTTGGAGTGGTTGCAAAATTCCATTGGTTTTATGTTTCAGAACATTATTCAATCAAATTTGGATTCATATTTGATATAGCTAGCCATTCTTTTGGACATGTTAATTGTAATTTAATCTTAGCCTTAATGTCTGGTTAATCAAAACAAGGAAAACACTTATAATATAATTTTTGTTGATACCGAATGACAATAATTTGGACAAAACAAAGAAATAATATAAGTTGACTAATTTTAAGTATATTTTATTAATCCAAATTCACTCTCTGAAAATTATATACTGAAAGCTATCATTATGCAATTTTCACCTTTAATGGTATTAATAGATAATTAATGTTTTCTCCAATTTTTAACAATTTCATCTAAACTCCATTCATTATTATTCACTTTAACACTCTAAATTTACTAACCACAAAAGTCTAACTTAATATGATCACTGTAACAAGTAAAATTTATTAAAATCATTCCCATTATTATTTCATTCTCTACTATTAAATCCAAAGTATATTAACAATTATCTATATCCATACTTCTTTATTCAGCTTAATCTTTACTAAGTAAGGCATATTTGATTTATTTTTCATCATTCCTTATGCCATTCTACTCCTATAACATTTTAGTAATAAATTAATATTAAATAATCCTATTCAATTATAATATTACACAATATCATAAAATTATATTATTTATATATTATATTGAATTCATTATATATATATAGATTCTATTATGTAAGATCAATAGAGTATGTTTTCAGTTTACAGTAATCCTTGGAATAAGTAAAATATAACAAAGGAAAAAGGATATTTGTTAGCCAAATCAATTGATAAACATCCTGAATTCAAAACAGAGATCTTAGATGCTATAGGATAATAATAATAAACCAGAAATATTTTTAAAGATCCAGTAAGTATGTAATTGTGCAAATATGACTCTACTATTGGTCCAAAATTAGAGAATAATAAAATTGTTATACGATCAATTGTAGGTAAACCAGACATTTTCAAAAGGAAATTAAGTTTATTGACAGGATAAGATCCAAAATCAAGTAGTAGAAGAACATTTGTTAAGGGAAATACTACAAATACTTTTAGGAATAATAACAATACAATAAAAACATAATAAGTATATACAGGTGAAGAATTATTGGCTAAAGTTAATTTGATTGAAAAACATCTATTTGAATCAAGATTAAAAGAGGATTAAGAAATAATGAATATGCCATTCCAAAAAAAATAGATTTTATTAAAAGAAACTAGAGCTCTCGAAGAATATTTAAAATTAGAAAAAGAATAAAGCAATTTATTAATTGGAGTAACTAAATAATCAAATAAAGATCCAAGTAAATCAGTGATGATAGATTGTTATAGATTTCGTAGAAAATAAGAGTATTGTAATACAAATGACTCTTTACATAGAAATAATGAAGATAAAACATTTAAAATATTGTAATTAAAAATCTTTAATTAGGGAAATAGATGATGATAGTGGTTATCCCTTATTTATGATGTCATAGAATGATGAAGTTATAAGAAAACCTAGTATTATTAATCAAGATGAAACTACATAATCTATATTGAAATAATTAAATGATGAACCTGTTTATCGAAGTTTCTCAAGCAAAGATTACTTGAAATCTTAATCAAATAGATACACTAAAATAGCATCAGATAAAATCAATATGAATATTGATAACTTGATTGTTTAAGGATAGAGTAAATTAGATTAAGAAATTAAATTTGATATAAATGCAAAATATCTACTTTAACCTATTGATAAAGGTAATAAAGAAGAGACAATTACTGAAAACTATTCAGGTTATTATAAAATAAATTTTAAATGATTATATTAAGATTAATTTAATAATATCATTTATATATATTTTATTATTTTTGTTTATATAAATAATCAAGTAAATTATACACATTTCATCTTAAACTATCTACAATTCTCTCATTCTATCTTCAATCTTTCCTAAACTTCTTATTAAAATGTTTCTTTGCATCCACCAAGTAAGAATTAATGTTCTAATACTTAATCAATTGTCATTCTCTTTTTTGGATCAGACTCCAACATACCTTAAATAAGTTATCGGAACTCATCATTATATTAATTTTATTTGTCAATCTTCTACCAATATTTATCCCATTCGTTATTAGATATCAATCTCCAAAATCCACAACCTTTGGTACTTTTTCTAAATGGAGGATGGATAAATGCCAATTAGAAGGCACATACTCCTAATGAAAAAACTTCTGTTATAGGTAAGTCTTTAGTGTGTATTACACCTTCATTTTATAACTCTGGCGCCAAATATCCATCTGTACCAGAAGTCCTCATAACAAATTGATTTTCCAGGGGTTCAGCAAATCCAAAATCACAGATCTTAATTTCTAATTATTTATCAAATAGAATATTTTCTAATTTGATGTCTCTGTGCACAAAACCCAAATTATGAATATATTTGATTGTTGCTGCTAATTATTAAATTATGTATTTAATAGAAACGATTTAGAAGGGCATCTTTTTTTTTACTAAAATGTCAAAGAGGTCCATTTAATGTAAAAGCTCAATTATCATGAACTTTTTCTCAGGATTTCCCTCTATAAATTTTACAACATTTAAATGTTAGATTTAAGAAAGAATATTAATCTCTTTTTCTATTTATGATAAGTAACGAGTTTATTTGAATAATTTTATTGCATATTCCTTTTTATTGATCTATACTTTTTTAACATCGGAAGTTAATCCTTAACCCAAAATTTCTTATGAGATGTTCATATTCATATTAAGAATAATTTTAACAAATTTAAATATTAAAAAATAATTCTATTTTAATTTAATTTGAATTTTTGAATACATTTTTTCATTTTAATAGAATTTATAAGAATAATTTAATAGAATTCAAATAATAAATCAAACCAAATGCGCAGAGTTAGAATTTCAAATCAACAATATTGTTCTTTTTACTCTCACCGTTGATACTTTAGGTTTGTACAGATACTACTCATCTCATTAATGTATTCCATTTCATTTATGTTTTCAATGTTATTAAGAATTTAATCCAAACTTAATCTTTTCTTAGGGTCGATTTCAATCATTCCTTGAATTAATTCTAAACAAAAAGGAGGTACCTTTTTAACTATATTCTTTTAGGTATAGTACCAAAACTCATCCCATTTGTTTTATTATATTTTTTTGAAATAAGGACAACTTTTATCTGCTGTCTTGAATGGAAATTTACCAAAAAGTAAGATGAAATACAGAACACCTAAAGAAAAGATATCACATTCTTTTAGATTTAATGCATCTATTGATCCAACAGAATTAATTTCAGGTGCTATATAACCTTCTGTTCCAATAATATTTGATACTTTTCCTTCATCCAAACTTTGACTTACATTAAAATCACAGATTTTAACTTAGTATGTTATTTCATCCACTAATACATTTTCCAATTTTATATCTCTATGAATAATTCTTTTTTCTTCATGCATATATTTTAAAGCACCTGCCAATTATTTTAATATGCAATTTGAAGCATTTACTGATATTTATCCTGCAATTTTCACAAATTCAAATAAATCATATGGCATCATTAATTCAGTGACTATAAATTTTTCATTTCCAACAATAAATTTTACAATGTTGGGATGATTCAATAAACTATGAATAATATATTCCTTCCTTCCATATTATTTCTTAAAATGCTTTATTGCAAACATGTTTTCTCCAATTTTTATTTATTTAACAATTGCTACTGTTCCTTCACCTAAAGTGATATTTGTTATTTCCATTTAAATGTATTTAATAGTATTAATTATTATATTATTTTTTAGTATATATATTATTTGATAATTCTTTCATTAAAATATATCAGTTTCATTATTTTTATTATAATATTCAATTTTAAATATGAAGCCATCAATTATTAAATCATTAATCTTCCTCCATATCTTAAATATCTTATTCAACATTCTTCTCTTCATCTTCCTTATAAACAATCTATGGCTCCACTTAATGTTATTACTTCAATTAATTTCTAACAAGCATTCCTTTAGCACTTGCTTATATTTTAACTATTTTCTCCATGTCTTTCTCATCCTAATATAGATATAAACTTTATTTATTACAAAATGAGGCTAGAAAAATGCATTATTAGCTTCTATCCTTTCTGCCTCAATATCATCTATATCTTATTCCACTTTTTAATAAAGTTCGTTAACATAATCTTTTGCTGCTTTCTTTTCTTCTGGATGACTAGCTTATGAACCTGCTGACTCTTGTCTTGTTCTATGAGATGAACCAGAGGCCTATTTTTTTGGAGCTGAAGCTTTCCTTTCATTATCATTTCTTTAATTAGATGTCTCAACAACTTTCTTAGCTTATTCAATAGAATTAATTGGTTTAGGAGGTAGATGTGATCTTCCTGGAGCCTATCCTTTTGCAATATTAAATTTGCTCTCAAATTTGAATTCTTTTCCGTCTCTCATACATTCAAAATATTCTACACCATATTTTATTATGTCTTCTGGTTAATCTCTCAAAACCTTTATTAATTGATCACTTCTACTTCTCTTGTAAAATCATGTAAAATTTAGTGGAATCCTTCAGGAACTGGGTATTTTTATAAATATTTAGAAGCCATTTCTTCTATAATTTATATAATGCTTTAAAATTATTTTATGTTATTATTAATCACATCATTTAACATTAAAAGCATTGATAGACTATTAATAAAAAGAAAAATAAATAAAAACAATTTTCTTATTGATCTAGAAATAAAATATTAATATAATACAATAGGTTGTAATATTTTTCATTGATTTTAATTTTAACATGAAAGTAGAAAATTGCAATTTAAAAAAATATTTAAATATTATAAACTATTGACACTCACTGTTAAAAAATGTTAGTGCTATATTTAAAAAAAAATATTGATAGATTACTGTTCATACTATCATTTAAGATTTAATTTTTAGTATATTTTTACTATCCAATTTTTTATTAATAATATTAACATTTTTATACTATTGATTAAGAGTATTATTTTTGAATATCAAATTATTCATATATATTAACACTTTTTCATCTAATAATTAAGATTCACATTATGACAAAAGTATAGTAGCAATTAGTAGAAATTTATAAAATTTTCTCAGTAAATACTTCCATTTCAATAAAACCTATTTATAATTTTTAGCTATCTAAGAACTTATGGTTGTATAGATTTATTAATTAATAATAAAATTTCTTTCATTTATTGTTTATTTTTACCATTTTTATTTATTTCTGATAGCTAAATTAAGACTTTATAGATCATCAGCATTTTTAATTCAGGAATTATTAGGAAATAAACATTCAATAATTTTTTTTATTAATATAATACCTTGATTAATGGGTGATTATTATTTTGAATTTATTCAGCAATATCTTCATAATGTGAATTTAAGAAAGAAGGTATGATGAGTGTGCTTAGATAGGTGAAAGAACTATTAAAAGAAAAGAGTGAGATATAATAAAAATTAGATACATTAGAAGTAATTTAAAGTGAGATTATAATAGAAAGAAGGTAACAACCATTCCTTCGAAGAAAGAAAGAAGAGATAAAGGAGTTTGGCTAGTGAAGTCTAACGCAATTTTGAATGTCCTATAAATATGTGTGGTAAGAAATATGGGTATGATGGATTATAATTAGTATATTAGTAGTGAAGGTTCCTTGAATTAGCATGTCAAACTAAAACATCCTGAACTAGTTAATAAAAGTTGATAATTAATATATTTATGAATTAATAATTTTTGGTTGTGGATGCTAGTCTAATCAATCTATTATTTGAGAAAGTTGAAGTTTTAGGTAGAGGTAAGGACTTGATTCATGGAATAAGTTCAATTACATACATGTTGAAAAAAAATAATAATAATCAAAATTTAGATTTTACTGATGATTAGGGGAACCATGCATTGTAAATTTATGAAAACCTTAATCTAGAAGTATTTGAGGCAAAAGTACTTCAATTATAAAAGGCCATGACTGTTTATTTGAATTCTTATTCAACAAGGATAATTTTAATTGCAAAAGAATAACTAAATCACACTCAATTTAATTTATATGTTGTCTATGAATTAAAAAATATAAATATGGACTTAAAGAGCCTAAGAGAATTTTAAACAGAAGGTTTACAATATGATTAAGCAAGAAAATTTTTGATTTTTCTATGTCAAAATTATTTTTTGGGTGCTCAATATACAAATGAATTCTTGGATATAAGTCCATAAAATATCTTTAAAACTGATGATTCTTATATTATTTCTAATTTTGGAATCACTTTTGCTGGAACCAAATTTAATAGAATTTATTTACCTTCAACTGATCCAATAAATAAAGAGAAAAATCCATCTAAAATTAATATTTAATATTCCTATGCATTTAAAGCAGCATTACTTACTTTGTGCTTAATGACATAGATAGATCCTAAAGATTTCTTTTTTGAAGATGGGTAATTTAAAGAACATGTTTTAGATAATTTATTGTATCTTATATTAGATAAAGAAGATTTGAAGAAAAATAAGGATCAAAATAAATATATAAAGAAAGATACTAAATTTATTCTTTCAATTCCACAATTTTTTGATACATTGATTCACACAAGATAATTAGACTACAATTAATAAAAAAATAACAATAATGGAAATCCATTTACATATGTTAAATCTGATAGATTTCTAAAATATAAATATTATAAAGAATTTCTAGTGGTTTTAAAAAAATTACTTAATGTAACAAATATATAGAATAGATCTATTTTTCTTCTTTTGATTTCATAACAGGATAATATATTAAGTGCAGAAAATCCTTATAGTGAAACTATAATACATAAATACAATTATCAAAATGGTACATTTGTTGATAAAAAATTGAATGGTTGTGGAATTATAATGTATGAAGAAGGAGATTAAACAAATCGATCAATTAAAAGAAAAATTATACAAAAATGTGGATAATTTTTGGATGGAAAAGAAATTGATGCTTATAATATTGTCAACATTCATAAAACAAAATTTGAATGTACATTATATAATTTATAATGTGGTTTAACATTTCGTTATGTCAATTAAGAATTGTTGTATTTGACTGACTAAATAGTATCTCCCATTAATTCAATTGGTAAATCACAAAAAGAATCAATTTATTACTTTAAGGGAGAAATTAAAAATGGACAATTTATAAAAGGAGTTTCATATCAATTAGATAAAACAATTTTTGAAGGATAATTTCTAAATAATTAACCTTTTCAAGGCAAAATGATTTATCCAAATTAGGATGTTTTTGAAGGGATTATGGAAGGCTTTAATAAAAAAAAAGGATACTTGATTACAAATAAAATTAGATTTGAAGGGGAATTTTAGAATGATTAAATTTTCAAAGGTTTCATAGAATATCGTGATGGGGGAATTTTTTATGGTTATTTTTAAAATGGATTAAAAGGTATACTTTTGCATTGATTATTAGTCAAAGCAGGAATTTATAAATACCCATATACCTAAATTTAATATTAGGGATTCTATGTCGATGATGTAAGACATGGTTAAGGAAGATTTATTGATAAATCTTAAGAAAATTGCACTCAAGAAGTTTTATATAATTATGGAAAGTGTGTTACAAAAATCAATGAATATTTTAGTAAAGCTTTGAAAGAGATTTAAGAAATAAAGAAACAATAAAAGAATGTCAAATAAGTTACAACAGAGAATGATGAGGATTGATTTTAATTTATTATTAAATATATATTAACTATTAAATTAATAATGTTATAATAATACAATTCATTAGTAGTAGATGCCAGTTTCATTAATAAAAACTTTGTATAAGTTAGTGTGATAGGAAAAGGACATGATTTCTATTTAGGAATTAGTTCAATCAGCTACTTGATGCATCATAAAAAAGAATAAGGCAGATACATTTTATAAATCTATGAAAATTTAGGATATGATCTATTCAGAACAAAAGTTATGCAATTGCAGAAAGCAATGCTAGAATGTGTTAATGATGTCAATACAAGGATTATCTTATTAGCTGAAAAATAATTAAATGATAAATAGTCTGATTTGTATGTACTTTACTAATTGAATGAACTTACTTAAAGATTAGATCAATAGAAATAATTAACATCTGAATAAGCATAAGAACTCTTGATCACTTTTTGTAAAAACTTACTCATTACAGGTTCATTTTTTATTTATTAATAGGTCGTGTAACTTATGAATTTCTAGACCTCGCTCCTTAGAATATCTATGTTAATGGTGATCGATTTGTTGTATCAAATATGGGAATTTCTTATAAAGGCTCTAAATTTCACAGACCATATACTCCAATCACAGATAGTTTCTATAAAGAGAAAACTCTAACAAATATGATCTACACATATTCATTTTAAGCTGGTTTAGTCATTTTATGTGCTATTACTAAAATAAATTCAGCAGAATTCTTTTTCGAAGATGGCTAATTGAAAAATAACTTATTATAAAAAGTCTTGAAAGTATTTAGGGAAAAATTACCAGATTCAAAAAAATTGAAACTAAAGAAAAAATTTAATTCATTAGCTAAAATAGAAAAACCATTTGATACTGATATTTCAAATATCATACACTTTCTATCTTTAATATTATCGATGGATTAGTAGAAAAGATCCATATTTTCATTATTAATATGTCATCCAGAAAATCCACTTAAGGTAGAGAATCCATTTTTCTAAGAACCAATAGATGTTGAATAACATTATATTGGATTTGGTAAATTAGATGGGGGTAGAATTGAATTTGAAGGGTATGGAATAGCAAAGTTTGGAAACGAGTATCATTATGGAATCTTTAAAAATGGTACTTTAACAGATGATGGTACTGTTGAGATTAAATACAATAATAGCATTATTTATTTGCTAAAAAATTTGGTTTTTTCTTAAAAATACTAGAATGCAATAGCTGAAGTTAATAAGTATATCTTTTGGGGAGAATTCGATAATAAATAATATAAACCTAATGGAGAAGGTATTTTGGTTAATGTTTATACAACTTAAAAGCTTTTACCAAAAAAGAGATAATCTATGTATTTTGAAGGAGCCCTGAAGATGGGAATTAAAGAAGATGGTCAAGAATTTTATAAAAATAAAACTGAATTTTCTGGAAAATATAAAGATAATTAACCATATGATGGTAGTATAACTTATGGACCAAAACATAAATTCTATGGAAATATTGAGAATTTCTAAAGAACTAAGGGTATTTTAATTTATAAGAATAAATAATTTGAGGGTGAATTTGAAAATGATAAAGTAAAGATTGGAAAATTAAGTTATCCTGATGGGAGTCGATATGAAGGTTAATTTTAGGATGGATTAAGATGTATCAAAAATATATATATATATAGGTTGTTAGGATGGTAAATTCATATTTTGGAATTAAAAATTAGAGTATTGTGGAGGATTTTTAGATGATAGATTTCATGGAAAGGGAATATTGACTTAATTTTTGACAAAGGAATAATTGGAAGTTGAATATAATTATGGAAAATGTTTAACAGAGCTTCCAGAAGGTTTTAAGTAGTTGATGGATAAGAAATAGATATTTGAATTGAAATAATAGGATAATTAGACAAAGGAAAATAAGTAGAAATAAAACAATGATGAAGATATAGAAGAAGATATATAGGAGGAGGGTTTAGGAGATGAAAAATAAGATGATTATTTTGAAGATGAAGGATGAATTTATAATATAATTTTAATGATAAATAAGTAAACAGAACAAATATTCTCATAACTATAAGGAGCGTTTGCATGGGTTGAGAAAATGAGAAAGAAGAAGCCAATGACTTCAGATATGTAAATTAAGGAATTGTTATATTTTTTAAATATTGATGCTACTAATGAAGAGATTGAAGCATTAAATGAATTAGCTAATCCTGAAGGAGAATAAGATATTTAATATGAGAAATTATACAAAGTGTTTATGAATGATTAACAATAAGAATAAAGAGAGGTTTTGGAGGCATTTAGATTGTTATCAGGGTCTAATAGGATTGAAGTAGATAAATTAGAGAATTGGCTTTACATTTATGATAAAAAATATAGAAATAATGTATTTTGTATATAATAACAAAAGACAAAACAATTTATAGCATAATTGAAATAGTCTCCAAGTTATAAACAAGGTTATTTGGATTTTGAGAAATATGTGAAAGAAGGTTGATAGTTATAAATAAATTAAATGTAAAAAACAAATATAAAATCTGTTACGGCTCGAAATGAGTAAGCAAAAGCCAAACTCACAAAGTATGAATGAATTTGAATCATTAGAGAATAATTTCTTACTCTAGCTAAAATGTGTTAGAGTACTAGCACATAATAATTGCTGAATAAGAAATTGCCATCTTAATAAAAACCTGTGTTGGCAAGTTAATTGAATATCACTCCAAGAAACAATACTCCCAAAAGTTGTAGAACTGCATAAGAAGTATAAAAATTACTTTAATAGTAGATGAAATATTTTCTTTATCAAAAGAATCTAGTTAAAGATTCAATTAATAAACCACAAAATCATTCTTAATTGCTTCCTAAGACTAAGAACAGTTTACATAGAAATTTCTCTTAGTTGGAAAAATCATCAAACAGTTAATAAAACAACGGATAATCTACGGCACCAAACACAGTAAAAAAAAAATATAATTTGCTTTCAACTGACTCAGCAAATAAATTAGAATAACGTTTCTCTTCTGTTCAATTTGCATAATAAATAGCTTAATAATTAAAGAAGAAGTTTGAACCACAATAACCATAACAAAAGAAAGAAAATTTACATGTAAGCTTAGATGATTTTGTAACATAAATCAATAGACCCTAATCAATTATTTCCCCCTTTAAATAAACTAAATCATTATCACCTTCGACAAGAGTCAATATTGTTCCTTCTAAAAGTATTCATCCATTTTTCATATTTAGAATCCCTTTATTATGTTACATCTTTAGTTGAATCCTTTAGACATATTCTACCTTAAAATCAAGAATAATAACTCTTTAGAGATCATGCTGTTTAAACATTTAATTGTGTTTCCTTTTGTGTAAAATTACAAGAACCAACTAAAATGATTTTAGAACAAAAACGAATGGAAATTCCAATGAAATCAAATTATAAATGTATAATCAATTCTATACATATTTAGTCAAGAAAACCGTTGTATTCGATCTAGATGAAACTCTTATACATTGTAATGAGAATTAAAATCTTAAGGCAGATGTCTATTTACCAATAACATTTCCTTCTGGAGATACAGCCTAAGCTGGTATCAATATTCGTCCTTATGCAAAATGGATCTTGTAAGAATTGAGTCAACTTTGTGAAGTCATTGTTTTTACAGCATCCCATCAATGCTATGCTAGTTAAGTAATTAAATATCTGGATCCTAATTCAACACTACTTTCAGGTTAATTGTTTAGGGATCGATGTGTATTATCCTAAGATGGTGTACATATAAAGGATTTGAGAGTTTTGAATAGAGATCTTAAGGATATAGTCTTGATTGATAATGCGGCTTATAGTTTTGGAGTTCATTTGGAAAATGGAATCCCAATAATTCCATATTATGATAATAAAGAAGATAAAGAATTGAAAATGTTATATGATTTCTTAGTTGACCAAGTTTTGCCTGCACCAGACTGTAGAATAGTGTTGTAGTCAGTTTTTAGATTAAGAGAGTATTACAACTATGGGGAACCAAAATAAGCAATAGAAAAATTATATTGATTTTATATATAGTTTGATGAATTAAATTTAACAGGGAATTTACAATTTCGAATATCTGAGCATTTGGTATATAATATTAGGAAATTAAAATTATTATTAATTTTTACCACAATTAATGACTCTTTCTATAACCATTTCTCAATAGATAAAAGCTTATAATTTAGCAGCATGTCCAACCCTACCTGAATTCCTGGAAACAGCTTACAAAACTTAGAAGTCTTTAAAAAAGAATGAACAATTTCGCAAGCGTATTGAAGTAATTCAAGGGTTTGAATTTAACACAGCCTCAACTCAAATTGAAGAAAGCAATGATCAATAGTATATTGTTGCAGCAGGACTCTATGCTCCTTCAATAAAGATATTCGAGACTTCCCAATTATCTATGAAATGTAGTAGAGGTCTTGATTCAGAAATAGTAAAATTTTGCTTATTAGGAGATGATTATAAGAAAATTGCTATGGTTTGTGAGGATCGTAATATTGAATTACATGCATAATATGGAAAACATTTCAAATTAAGAGTTCCTAAATAACCAACTGATATGGTATTATTTATAAGTACTATTTAGATTTATAATCCTTACAATTGTAATTTGTTGGTGTCATCTTAGAATGAAGATATCACCAGATTGAATTTAGAACTTGGATCATTTGTAGAATCATACAATTTATAATAAGAGACAGGAGTTAATTGTTTGGGTATGCATGATTAATTATAATTGGGATTTGTGGGAGGCAATAAATAACTTAGTATCATTGATTTTAGAAGTGATTAAGTAGTTTAATAATTGGGAGTGTGTGATATAACTAGTATAGCTACTTAGAATCTTTAGGTTGCCTTAGGAACAAAGGAAGGATAAATAAAATTATTCGATTTAAGAAAACATATACCAATTAATATATATTAACATTAATATCGATTACCTATAAAAAAGATTGTTATGAAGGATGATATGATTGTATCTTGTGATGCAAAGATATTAAAATTTTGGTAGGGAAATCGTTTATTCACTAACATTGAACCATAAAGTGAAATAAATTCATTTACTTGGGTGAAGAATTCAGGAATGTTTTTATTAGCATTGGAATAACCAAGAATGGGTATATATTTTATTCCATAATTGAATGCTGCTCCTAAATGGTGTCCATTTTTAGATAATTTGACTGAAGAAATGGAGGAAGAAGAATAATAAACAGTTTATGATGAATATAAGTTTTTATCTTATGAAGAATTGGAAAGATTGGATGCATTACATTTATTAGAAACTGCAATGTTGAAACCATATTCACATGGATATCTTATTCATTTGAAATTGTATTTGAAACTAAGATAATAAAAAGGTTTAGATTTTGAAGATTACAAATAAAAAAGAATATAATAAAATTATGAAAAATAATTGGAAGCTGAAAGAGTTAGTAAAGGTTATGTAATACCTGAAGAACCAGAAATTGAATAACCTGTAAAATAGATTGATCCAAGATTTTAAAAATTACTTAAAGATAATGATTTTACAGTAGATAAAAAATCTGAAGCATGGAAAAGAGCACATCCAAGTGAAGTTAGAAAATAAATAAGTAAAACAAAAAAGAGATGATTTTTTTGATGTATATATAATTAATTTATGTATGTATATAATTAATTAAAATTTTAAAAATAGCGCCATGATAATTGAAGATATCTAGGGTAATAAAAAGAATAAAAATATTCCTTGGATTGAAAAGTATAGACCCTCTACATTAGATGAAGTAATCTCTCATGAGGAGATAGTATCTACAAGTAAGCAATTAAGTAATGTTAAACTTAGTTAAAAAATTTAATGAAAAAAATAGATTACCAAATCTATTACTTTATGGACCTCCTGGAACAGGTAAGACATCTACAGTAATTGCATTGGCTAAATAGATTTATTAGAATAAATATAATTAAATGGTTTTAGAAGTAATAAGTATTGTGAATATTAATAGCTTAATGCATCAGATGAAAGGGGTATTAATACAGTTAGAGAAACTATCAAAGGATTTGCAGAATCTCAATCATTTACATTCACAAAGGATAAAAACACATCAATAAAATTAGTTATTTTGGATGAAGCTGATGCTATGACAGCAGCAGCATAATTTGCATTACGTCGAAGTAAATATCAATTAAAATTTTAGTCATTGAAAAATATGCAAAAAGTACTAGATTCTGTTTTATATGCAATCATATATCTTAAATTATTCCAGCTATTTAAAGTAGATGCACAAGATTTAAGTTCAAATAAATTAATTTAGATGTGGCTAGTTCAAGAATAAAATATATTTGTGAGACTGAAAATATCCCATTAGATGATTAAGCTATTAAATCTGTGTTTGAATTATGTTCAGGTGATATGAGAAGAGTTGTAAATATGTTATAATCATTATCTTTGTCTACATCAAATTCAAATCTAGAAGTCATTAATTCCTAATATGTCTATTAATTTACAGGAATGGCACATCCTGATTTAATAAAATAGATTTTAGAATATTTAATGAATCCATCTGAGATTTAAAAAACATATATGAAAATAAAAACTATTTTAAATGAATAAGGAATATCATTATAATTATTACTTACAGAATTAAGTACATAATTATTAGGATTAAATGTATTAAATGATAAATAAAAATGTAATATTATTGAAAGAATGGCTGAACTTGAATATCGACTATCCATATGTTGTAATGATTAAGTGTAATTACTATCTTTGATTGGTATTTTCAATGAAGTTCTTTTATGATAAATATTTTATTTTAAATTTAAATAAATCCTATTTAAATATGGCAGAAGAATAAGTTGTCACTGTGAAATTTGCAAATTAACCAAAACTTTTTGGAAAATGGGATTATGATGAAGTTTAAGTAACAGACTAATGTTTCAAAGACTATATTGCAGTTTAAACTTCTAAATCAAGAGTCTTTGTTCCACATACAGCTGGAAGGTATTAGATCTAAAATATATATTTAGATATTAACGCAAGAAGTTTAGAAAGGCCTAATGTCCAATTGTTGAGAGATTAGCTGGTGCACTTATGTTCCATGGTCGTAACACTGGTAAAAAGGTTAAGGCTGTTGCTATTATCAGACATGCTTTTGAAATTGTTCATTTGCTTACAGGCAAGAATCCACTTGCAGTATTATCTTTGGCTGTTTAAAGAGGAGGAGCAAGAGAAGATTTCACTAAAGTTGGAACAGGTGGTGTTGCTAAATAATAAGCTGTTGATGTTGCTCCTATTAGAAGAGTCAATGAAGTACTCAAACATAATATTAAAGGCTGTTCATAATTTGGCTAAGGGAGTTAGAGAATCAGTCTTTAAGAAGATGAAGACTATTGCAGAAGCACTTGCTGATGAACTTATTGCAGCTGCCAATGAAGATGGATAAAAATCATACACAATAAAAAAGAGAGATGAACTTGAAAAAGTAGCAAAAACAAATCGTTGAATTATTTTTAGTATAATATCTATATTGAATATATATTCAATCAAGCATTTTAAGTTCAAATTCTGTACTATTTTATGATATCACATATTTTTGATTGTTAAAGTATTTTGAATCTCTACAGTATAACAAATAATTCATTGAAGCTCCCAAAAAAGTTATTAAGAGTAGAATACCTAACATATTAGAATAAGAATTTTAAGTTTCCTCTTAAACAACTTTCCCAATAAAAATAGATGCAAAAAAAACACCAAAGCTTACACTTGAATAGACTACTCCAAAGGCAGTTCCTGATAATGAAGTAGAAACAACCATTTAAATACATGGCCATAAGGTTACAACATAAGCTGCAAAAAATATTCCATTTAATAATTAACTAATGGCTGGAATGATTAAGCAAGTAGTTTCACAACTAGGCATGAGATATACTATTGAAAAAACACTCAATTAAATAAGACTTGTTATTTATAATCCTTGCATTCTATATCCATGTTTATCAACTAAATGACCTAAATATGGAGCTATAAAAATAGCCATATAACAAGGAAGTCCATAGAGTGTAGCTGCAGAATAGGATGATAAGTGATACCTATTTAAGTATATAAATTAAGTTAATACATAGCTTTAAACATTTCTGCATTATTATATGAGTATATGTAATAACTTGTATAACAGAAGATGGAACTCAAAGCAATAATATAAAAATCAACATTAAATTGAGTTAGTAATGTGATTGAAAAGTGTGGAATAGTTTCTTTTTTAGTTTCAATTGAATAAATTTTATCAATTGCAGTAACAGTATTAAGACTTATAAATGATACCATACAAAGTAATAGACATGATAGAATAGCTGTATCAAGACTGTAATTATTGATTAAATATGGTAATAGAATTGTTGATGCAATAGTACCACCACAAATAAAAGCTGTATCAACACTTAAATAAAGGTTACTGTTACCTATAAGCAAATGATGCCTCTTTAAACCATTTTGATAATATTTTGTAAATCCCTACATAACAACATTCTAAAAATAATCCCATAAAAAATCTGCCGATGAGCATTAGTGTGAAGTTATTCAATACAATTGACAAGTAACAAAGAACTAATATAAATTTTTTTCATAACATGTTCCAAAAATAATGAAAAGCATAAATCCAAATAAAGCTCTTCTTGTTCCATATTTATCCAATAACATTCCTCCAACAAAAGGCATAACAATATTGGGAAAGGATCTAAATGAAAACAATAAATTTATTTAAAATTAATCCACAACAAAATGATTCTTGATTTCAGTAGCCAATAGAGATGGATAATCCACAAAAACTCGAAATGAGAATTAAGACAAGCTTGTTAGAAAGAGAATGATCCATTTAGTTTATGTTTTCATATATTATTTAATTGGATTAATATTATAAATATATTGCCAAATTAGAATTGTGTAATACAATCATATTACTTTACGTATTGCTATCCTATCCTATAATGTTCAACTCTTTAAATTATATTATAATTTATTAGTCTAATTTAAAAATAAATCAATAATACATATACTAGTAGAATCAAATCATCCACAAATTAATATTATTTTTTTAATTTAAGTGTATTTAAAGAGATAGTTAAATAAATTAATATTACAAATAAGTATAATTTTTATAATTATTTGTATTAATTTCAGAAATTTTATTCTTACGCCCAAAATCTCTAAAGTTTATCATTACAGTTTATCCGACCAAAAGATGTGAATATAAAAATATATTGAATTCTAAAATTTAATTCTTTATTCTATTAAAGGTTTGGTTTTTTGATTTATTATCCATTCCGCCCAATATTAAATAATTCGAAGATAAAATAAAAATGATTATATTAAATGTTAAAAAGTTAATCAACAGAACTATTTGTTAGTCCTGAAGAATTATAGAGAATTACTTTCTTTGCCACTCAAAATCAAAGAAACAGTCATAAACCATATATCTCTAATGTTAAATAGGAGGAATATACCTTTAAGCCTTAGGTAAGTAATTATAAGATAATTAATTGTAGATCAATAAGAAATCAGTTAACATCTAAAGAACAGTTGATGATCTCTTAAGATGGAATGAAAGGAAGTCATAAAGATTATAGCAGTGCTATGATGATACTGTAAATGTTCATTTCTAATTAGATAGACATAAGAATTATAATAAAATGCCAACCGCTTAACTCATGAAGTTGATACCAATTAACCTAGTGTTTTTGAGAGATTATATGTAGTAAGAAAGAGCAATGAAACTATTTAATGTAAATGTTCTTTTGCAATTCATTTATATTTAGAGACCACAAAGCGTAATACATCTGATTCACATCCTTATTTTACTAAGAATATGTCAAATACATTATATTCTGAATACAAAAAGTAAATGAGTGGCACTCCAGAATAATAAGAAAGTGAACATTAATAAGTTTTGGAATAAGAAGAGACAACTCCTCAAAAAGTATGTCTGCCAAATAGATTCTATTTTGATCAATCAGAATAACAATAAAATACTGAACCTGAAGTATAATACTTCATTTATATTATTGCATAGCCTAAAGTCACAATTCCATAGCATATGTTTGTAGATTTTAGATAACAAATCAAATAGATTAATGATGAACCAGAGCCAATTCCTTCCAAGAAACCTATGAATAAAAAAGAAATAGATTTGATGGTAGAAAGGTAAAGTATATGTAATCATTGATAAATAGAATGAATAATTGGCTTCAAAAAAGAAATTATAAGATTTAAGAGTAATAAGATAGACAAATACAAAATGAATCCAATGAATGTACTTTCTATCCAAAACTTAGCTGTACTAAATAAAGTAAATTATAATAATCAATTCAAAATTCTCAAAGAGTTTCATAACAATCCTCATATTCCAATTTATTCAGAAGTAAAAACAATTGATATTTTATCTATTTAATTATATATATATATATATATATATATAGATTAGTATAATAAATAATCTATTCATCACTAATTTTTCTTCTTTAGATTCTGTTATTATATATAACTATATGATTTATACTTTTTTATGTTATCTTTAACTTTATTTAATTAAAATGATAATTTTGCAGTGACACTCCCCAAATACTCAATGTCAACCTCAAAACCTTATTTTATTTATTCTTCTCTTCCACTTATTTTCTATTCTTCACTTTATACAATCTTTCTATAACATTAGGTAATTATTTTTGAATATTTTTATTCTATACTAATTTTCTTATCGATAAATTTATCATTAATGTTATTTATTATTTTTAATTTCTTAGTCGAAATAATTAAAGCAGAAGAATAATTCTTAATTATCCTTAATACCAATCTAGGTATTCATGATGATTTTGTTAAAACTCATATTGAGTTAGA
Source organism: Paramecium pentaurelia (assembly GCA_905183005.1). Classification (NCBI taxonomy): domain Eukaryota; phylum Ciliophora; class Oligohymenophorea; order Peniculida; family Parameciidae; genus Paramecium; species Paramecium pentaurelia. The sequence goes on from CAJJDO010000135.1 coordinate 83,698, forward strand.
TTCAAAAGATATAAAAATCTTCTATACAGGAATTATTGATCAATATCCTATTTCCTCTGCTAGATTTGATCATTTAACTTTTAGATATTAAAATTAATATGAGCTTTATGAACATGAGGTTCAGTAATAGAGACATTAATTAACATGTTTTGATTCAGAATACAAAAACACTTAGATTGAAAAAGGAATAAATAATTATTAAAAAATTTTATCAGCAAATGAGAATATGTATTGAGATTCCTCATTTTGTAGTACTTTAGTTTTAGATAACTCGTAAATTCCATGTAATGGTTATATTTATGAATCTATTGAACCATGGATAACTGTATTATTACAATTTGGAATAACAAAAACATATTTTTACTTTAAAATATTCTGTAAATATAAATTAAAATTAAATTAGTAATAATAACAATTTTGTTTTCCTTTATAATACTTACTTCTGCAATTATATTGACTTGGTGGGAAATAAAAAAATTAGAATAGAAGATGAAAAGAAGATCATCATTTCCTAGAATATTATAAAAATTATAAATTAAATGATTATTAATTTATTATTAAACAATATTGCACAATAACAAAAATCATTCTAAAATTGTGTTTAACTAATGAACCTAATTCAGCATTACAACAAATAAATTAATTGAGATAATGATATATTTTCTAGACCCCATGAAAATGCTATAACTCAGAATCAGATTTTAAGAATTATATCGAGTGTAAACCAATATAGATTTATTTATATTGAATTTTTAAGTCTAATCAAGAGGGTAAGAATTTAAATTCTTAATTTTAGTAATCTTTAAGAAATAGAAGAAAATGATCTTTGGAAATATATTCTTAAATCTATCCCATATAAATTAAAAATCTCTTAAATTAGATAATAGAATTACTCTATTCCAATACCATTTGATCATAAATTATCAAATGAAATAACTTTATATCCTATATTTTAGAAATCTCTTCTAGAAAAATTACATCCTTTATAATTAAATGATTAAGAATTTTAATTAATGAAGAAACTATAAATATTTGCAGATGAATATCTATGTTTAAGATCAATTATTGTAAATTCTAGTTCAAAATTAGAATTAACTATTATATTAAATTCTTTGAGTAATAGTTTAAAGTAGAAATATTAGGATGCAATACATAGTTTAATTTTATATTATTTTATCAATTTTCACTTTGAATTTGAATATATGTCTTTATATATAGATAAAATGATTCATTTCAAAGAGAATTTAAAACATAAAAGAATTGCTATAATTGGATAAACATGGAGGAATCATATATTATATCAATATTGTAAGTAATTACACTTCAATGTAACTCTTTTTAGAAGTGAAGATGAACCAAAATATTTCTATTCTCCAACTTATTTGCAAAATAAATTATGTTTAAAAGTATTTCAAAAAGAACAAATACAATTTCGTGATTATAAACCACATTATGATTAATCAATGTTCCAAACATTAGCCAATATTTTAGAAAATCATGATGAAGAATAAGCCTTTAAAATTATCAATTAAGATATAGCTTTATTTTTAACATAAAATGCATTAACTGAATTTACAACTGTAAAATAACTTAAATAACATCTAATTAGTAATTACTTAAATTAACCAATAATATTTAATAATGAATTTTAATGGAAAGAATTTGTAAGAGATATTAAATCTATTAAATCAATTAAGATTAAAAATAAAATATAAGTTAAATGTGATAGTAAATTATTTGATTTTGATTTTCTCGTCTTTGGAGATTCTAATCAATTTGTTAATTCATTAATATCTTCATCAAGTATTATTAAAGATAATCCTTCATTTGATCCTGAATTCATTTTAAGAATCAAACCTTAATTTTAGGGATTGAAATTGCTTTATAATACTAAAGCTATTTGTAAATTTACAAGTACATTTTGGCCTTCAAATTATATTAGATAAGTTATTTATGATAATAGTTTAATGATTATCTATGATTTTTATTAAGATTCTCTACTTATTGAATTATAAAAGCCTTATAAAGAAGTTGTTAAGAAATTTGATTATCATAAAAGAGAGATTATCAAAATTCTTTAAGAAACTTTTAAAGATGAAATTAATAGGGATAATACAAGATCTATTGAATTATTTCCTTGTGATTACTTTATATAAAGTGATTTTAAATCTAACAAGGTTTTTAAAGATTCTAATATTTATTTTAATTTACCATTTATACAAGGAAATGGTATAAATCTTCTAACTTAATCATTATAAAATGCTTAATTGATAATATAAGATATTTATTATTCTTCAGAAAATACAGATTATTGTAAAATGAAAATTTAAGAAGATAATAGTATATTGAGCACATTTGGATTGAATATTAATTTAAATGGAATGATATGTCCATATGAATTTAAGAAATATAATTATATATTAGCTTAAGGTAATAAAAATAATATACATTTTTAATCATTAATATTCTACTAAAGTAAATTAACAGATGAATTTATTCATTATTTATTTACAATAATAGAAGATAATCTATAAAGAAAGATTTATGTTTTAGTTGCAGAAGATGATTAGAAAAATATTATTATGGAAAGATCACTTAATAAATTATACAATTATCTATTTAATACAGATAATTCATCATAAGAAGAAATTAATTTATATCATTATGTTAATCCAAGATTTAAATTTCCCAATATATATCCAGAGTTATTATTATAAGGTACTATTGATAATTATGCAACAAATGAGATGATTCATAAAATTGCAAAATGTTGTATGGGTTCATTATTTATTGGTTTAGAACATCCATCAATTATTTTATTAAGAAGAGCTATGAAATATTAACATGTCAAATTTCCTTAATATTTTCTCAATATTATAAATAAACCAATAATTACAGGAAAATTTGAATTAAAGATTCAATTAGATGATGGCTGTTTAAAGATCACAAGAAGGTAATTACTAATTTTGATATTTTTAGATTTTTGAGTACTTAAAGAAATGAATATTAGATTTATCATATAGATATTAATAAAAATTATGAAATATTTGTTTCTGAATTTGATATGATTGAAAAAAATGTTAAAGAAATATGGGATCATATGTATTATTGTTTTTTAGATAAATATAATATGTAATTTTACTATTTAATATATAAATAGGAAATAATTTTATTATGAGATGCTTGAATTTATTGAAGGAGAACAAAAAATTATTAATTAATTTAAAGATTGGAATAAAATAATCTAATCAACAGAATAATAGAGAACCTTTTAACCATAAAGAATGTAAATAACATAATCTGATCTATTATACTCTACAATGAAATAGGATGATACATTTGAAATTGTTAATGGAAAACTATACTTTTGTTAAAAAGGAAATCTTTTAACATTAAAAGGATTTTGATATATGGAATAATGAATAGAATTTAATTAAAAATAATGACATTGACTATCATTATTATATTTATAATAAGAATCTTACAAAAAATCAAATAATATATTTCTTTTTCATTAATATTCTCTTTCTTATAAACTCTTATTAGAATGATACTAAATAGATAATCATAACTTTATACCATTTCACTGATTGATTTTTGTGATCCCATAGATTTTGTTTACTTTTACATCATTTTACCTGCTTTATCGTATTAATCAATAAATTCTTAATTTTCATTCTCATCTTCTGTTTCTGGTTCAATTAACTGTAATATTTAATATATATATTTACTTCAGAAATATGTATTCTTCTATCTATAAATTCTTCATCTGGCAAAACTTCTTTAAAAATTCTCTTTCTATCTTCTAAATCCATTCCATAAAGATTTTCTGCCTTAACAATATCTTCTGGTGGTACTTATACACCATCTAGATTTCTTAAACCTGGTAATTTATATAAAACTTGCCATCTATAATATCTTCTATTTTAAATTGGATTGTAACAAAGATCAAGAACACTAAGAAATACCAAATTTTCTAAATAAGATAATTCTTTGATCCTTGAAATTTTATTATTTGCTATTCTTAATTCTCTTACTGATAATAGATCAACAATTCCATTTAAACTCTTAATTTAATTTTAAGAGAGTTCAAGTTTTCTCAACTTTGGTAATTAAGTTAAACCATCTAAGATAGTAATCTCATTTCCAAATAAATCCAATTCTGTTAAATTCATTCCATCTAAATTTTCAATATGATCAATATGATTATTAGCCAATTTCAAAACTTATAAGTATTTATTTTTTTAAACTCCTTCAATTTGTCTTATTTTATTATTAGAGAGATTCAAATAACGAAGAAAACGATGACAAGCAAGATCTGGAATAATTTCAATCTCATTATTACTGCAATCTACATCCATTATTTATAATGGAATATGTCTTATTTATAATAATCAAATACTTTAAGTCTAATAATTTTGTTAATCTGTTATTACTAGCCTTTAATGTAATTATATATTTTAATCCATTCAATGGTTTGAGTGATTTAATAGAGTTATTACTAACATCAATATGTTGAAGATGTTTGAATTACTCAATCCCCTATTCAGTATAGATATGTAAGTAATACATGTAAATTAGTTAAGTCTAAATTATTAGCCATGAAACTCAAATAAGCATAATGTTATCCTTCAGCAGTTTTACCATATGTACTTAATGCTTTCTTTAAAATATCTTCTGAAATAGGTTGTTTGGCTTCTTTTTACTTTCCTGCTTGCTCTTAAGCAAAGGAAAAAGAGGAAAGAGAAACCTAATAAAGTTTTTCCTTATAAAAGGTGTCCTTTATTAAATGTGTCATTTTATAATATTAATTGAAAACATATGAAATAAAAAATTTAATATAAATTATTAAATATTAGAAGTGAATAGAGTTGGATTTTCAATAAAACAATAGTTATATATATATATATATAATATTTATTTATAAAATTGAATATTTTATAAACAAAATTGGTTTCATTCTATTCTTTCAGTTGTATACTTACTAAGATTCTTTTTGTATCTATCAGAATGAGAATAGGCTCGTTATTAGGCAGTGTTATTTGATTATTATTATGTATTTAATGAAAACAAGGATTCTTAATTTTAAACTTAGTTTTGTTAAAATAAATTAGGTGTATTTTGGACTGATTAGGCTGAGAATAAATCTACTACATTTTACTTTTAGTCATTATTTGCAAATAAATTTGTTGTTTATTGATTAGGTTATTAAAATAATTGATTTTATGGTTATGAAGTGAATAAATTATTTGATGATTATTATTATTAAAATATTGATTATGTTGAAGGTTACTATTAAAATAATTATTATTATTATTATTATGGTTATTGTTAAAATAAAGATATTGCTGATGGTTATTATTAAAAGAAAGATTCTGATGATGTGGGTTATTACTAAAACAATGATTATGTTGATTATTACTAAAATAATGGTTATTACTAAAATTGATTTGTTTAATTAAATAAATTAAAACTCTATTGAGATTATTAATTATTTTAAAATAGATTTGGCTATTAATTGAATAAATTTTGATTAGAGAAAACATTCTATGTTTATTAATTTTAAAAAGGAAATAAATTTTGTGATTATTATTATATAGGATTCTAAAATTATAGTGGTTACATTATTAATGGTTGCATTTAAGGTTATTATTATTAGATCAATGGCTATTGAAATAAATTGAAAGACACTTGATTCTATTATTGTATGGGATTATCAAGCCATGGTGGATTAAATAATTAGTTTTCAATATTTTATGTAAAAGGATTAATATCAGGAGTAATCTATTCTTAATTTGATATTTAAGGTACTATTTTTTATTCTACTTATGGTTCTATTATTTATTATTATTTATTTTCTATAACTTCTGTCTTCTAATCTTCTTTTATTGGAATTATTGACACTTATTATGATACTTATATTTCTGGTAGTTTTTCTTATACATCTTTTTTTTATACAGTTGGTTTTTTTGATGTTTAAATATCATCAATATTTTTAATCTCATTTTTTCCAGATATATATTATTAATCTTTATTCAAAATTATTTCTTAAGGTTAAGGTTTAAGTTTTCTAAATTTAGGTTCTGATTTTTTATCAATAATTATAGATTCAGATTCACTTTAATTATTATCTTCCTATACATTCTATTTATTAGATTTTGAAATATTTTCAACAGTCTGTTTTTCTTTTTCAAAATTATACTCTGCTTTAGAATCTGAATTTCTCTATGATATCTATGATTTTTTAGCTGTTTATTTAGATTGACTAGGCTATCTATTTTCATCTTTGATATATGAAGCATGGAAGAAAAAGCTTTTTCTTTCATCATCAGATTTGATATTGATCATTTCTTAAGAGGATTCTTCTTTCTTCCATCTTGGTTTTGTCACTATGTTTTCATGAATCCTCTTCTTGAAATATAATAGTTCAATTATACTTCTTCTTTATTAAATTTGTATGATATTATTGGACAGTTCAATAGATCATTTGTTCGAAACATGGTTAAGTTGTATTCTTTGAGTCTCTCTATGGCATATTTATAGGGATTTAATTTATCTTCTTTCTTCTGAATAATAACAAATTTGTTTTTGAAAATTTAATCCGATTTGTGTAATACATATTCTGATTGGCTTTGTCTAGATACTTAAGAAGGCTATTCATTTTGAGGATTGCTTTAAATGCCTAATAAGCTTTTAAGGCTTTTCCTCATTCTATCAAGAGACATTGAAATCAAATTTTAAATTATTCATTTTTAATATAATTTTTGTTCGTATTAATTATTTATTGAACTTTGATTTTATTAATATAAAATTCAATCTCTTTGTTAATTTTGTTAACTCTTAGACTTAAATAATCTATAACCAGCATACAATATAGCTGAACCAGCCAAAGCTGCAAATAAGCCTTCCTTAGATTTAACTCCATTTTTCATAATAAATTATGAAGCACCAGCAGCAGCAGCAACAGATAACCCTAATGCTCCAACTTCTTATGGTACTTATTGAAGTATTTTTGATTAAGATGAATGAATTTCAGACTAAGACCTATTTAAGAATTATCGTTCTGCATCATTTTGAGGTTATAAAGGTTCTGAATCTCTAATTTATTATGTTGGAGAGTCAGCAAATAAAGGAACTTACTTTTTTTATTATTATTGATTATTTTTTTAATCAACATAATATCCTTCAATTCTAACAGTATCATTATGACTTACTTCAACAGGATTTGAATTTTATTCAGTGTGCAAGAGTGGTTTCTATTCAATGATTTCTCTTTTCTCTACATTAGTTATTTCATGAGATGGTTGATTCTCTATATGAGTTTGATCTTCATATTTCACATTGACTTTCTCCTCTTCTTAAATTAATTATGTTTATATTTGATTAGATTCCACCTTTAATTATTATTATGGTTCAGAACTACTTTAAATCTAATTAATCTAGACTTCTGTTTTAGGTGCTTAGACAGAATATTAAGCTTATCCTTATTATTCAACAGATACATGTGGTTAATGTTCTATTTAATTAAATTATTAAGTTTGTATTGATTAGACATCAGGACTTGGATGTAATTGATGGATATTATGATTAATCTCTAAATTAATAATTGGATGTTCTTGAAGAGATGTTGTTTATGCATTAAGTGGAATTTAAATTTAAGGACATATCTCAATTTAAGTATCTATATTTCTTGATTCCAAATAAATATCAGGTTGTTGTTCAATAGAAACATTCTAGTGATGTTCTAATTAAACAATTGGTATTTATTATAAGTAAATACTTTCATTTGAATTTTCTGTTTACATTTAAGTCTTTTCTTCTGTAAAAATTTCACTTCTATTTTTTTATATTTCTAATTAAACTTAACTTTATGTTTCTGTCTTCTCTATAATTACTTATTACTACATTTATGGTTATTTCTCTAATTCTATTTATTAATTTTATTCTATATGTATTTTTGGTTAAACTTCTATATTTGTTTATTCAATTTATTTTTCCATTTTTTATTCTTAGACTTAGACTCTCTCTAAAACGACTTCATCATTTTATTTCCTCAACTAGGTTTATGGAGCACCTTCTATCATAACTTAATCATTTCTCTTTTCAATAATTATAGGAACCTAAGCATTTAAAATAACTTCATGTTATTAAATCTAAACAATGGCTATCTCATTCATAGGTTTTTAAGTTGGAGTATCTACAGAATGTTCAACTTCATTTTCATGTATAGAAAGTGAGACATTAGGTTTTGAAGAAGGTTTCATAATTTCATCATTTGGAGAATCAGGTGAAGGTTGACTTTGTAATTTTGGTTCTTTAAATTAATTAGTTTCTTCATACTAATTCTATCCCTAAGTGTTATTTGCTTGTTGATCTACCTGATTTTAATTTTTGTCTAATTACAAATTGGATGATTCATCAGTAACATGTTCTATTTTTTCTTTTAAATGTTAGGTCTCTACTGATCTTTATTCATTTTATATTGAAGATCTCTTATGTTATGAGTCATCTTAATCTTTCTGTTAAGAAGGTTATTAAACTTCATTTTGTGTATTTTTGATTTATTCTTATGAATCAGTTATTTAATCTTATTATTTTTATTGTTAAGCATCATTAAACTATTCTAATTAATCGTTCTCTTATTCTTAATGGGTATTTTGAATTTCTTCTAATTGATTGTTTTATTCATGTTTAAAATTATTTTAGGGTTATTCCTATGTTATTTAATCATTTGTTGTCTGCTAATTTTATTATATAGTCTCCTAATTATCTAATTCTTACTAATTATCTAATTATATAATAAAAAATCCATTACTTTATTCATCTTTAATTTCTTGTTCTTCTATTTTATTATCTATATCTGGAACAGATTCAATTTATTCTTGTTATTTAGTTTAATCTGTATTATTTTCTTACTTATTTTTGGTATTCTGTTTCTTTTTATTCGTAGGCATAGAAATTAAATATATTTATAATCATTTTAATCCAATTAATAAAATTTATATTAAAATTAGATACAATTTATGTTATGTAATTAATATTAAATTATATAAACAATTAAGAGTTTAAATAATATGTATATTTTTATTATTTGTGATATAAATATATTTATATTTTAAATGCACCTGAGTAAATATTTATAATTAAACAAATATATTTTAATATATAGATTGTAAAATAATGGAATTATTAATTATATATGAATATGTATTCTAAATGATATTATTTTGTTCATAATTTTGACCATTTAAGAAAATCGATTGGCTCCTTATCTAATCTTACTCTACTTATAAATCCTCCTGAACATTCATAGATGGCACCATTTTCTTAACAATCATCACTACATAAATAAGCAACAAGTGGAGCAACATTATTTGGATTGATCCCTTCAAGCATGTCTTAAGGCAAAATAGTCTCAGTCATTCTTGATGCAGCCACAGGAGATAATATATTAGTTCTTATATTAAATTCTTCACCCTCTTTAGCAAGACTAAAAGAAAATCCAATTATGGCAGATTTTGCTGTTGCATAATTAGCTTAACCTACTTAACCATATAAACCGGAGCCACTAATAGTGTTGATTATCTTTCCATATCTCTATTTAATCATATATGGCCATGCAGCCTTACAACATTTATATGTCCCATTTAAATGAACATCAACAACATCTTCATACTCTTCTTTACTCATCTTGGCAAAAACATTGTCTTTAATAATACCAGCATTATTTATTAAAATGTCAATCCTACCAAAATTATCGATTGCTTATTTGATTATATGATCACCATCTAAAATATCATCATAATTAGCAATCGCTATTCCTCCCCTTAAATTAATGTTTCTTACTATCTAAAAATTTATAACTTAATTACTTCATTTACTAATAGATAATTCTCACTATCCTTTTTACATCTATTATTAACAACAACCTTAGCTCCCTTATCAGCAAAGTAATTACAGTATTCTTTACCAATTCCTCTTGCTGCTCCTGTCACTATAACAACTTTGCCTCTAAAATCTAATGCCATATTAAATTTTTTATCTAAACCATTTGTGAATCCCCTTATATAAAAAGAGTACAATTGATATAACAATTTTTAATATATTAATGCATTCTCATTCTTATATAGCTTTTGCTAAAACAACTGTCGAAAATGATACTTCATTTGGATCTCTTTCAAAGAACTTTTGGATCACTTTTGAAACATCAGGCAAAAATGTTTCTGGTGTAGATTTTCCATGATTTATAGGGAATTACTTATAAATTTAATATCCTAATTTACTTTACATCCATCTAATTCATATATATCACCATCTCTTAACACAAATGCTATAAAATGACGATCAATTTCATCACAACAAGCACTTTCCCCTTATTCAACAGCCTCCTTATGAACCTATTTCAATTCTTTAGCTTTTTTGAATGCTTCACCAATTTATTAAGGAGTTTTCCCTTACACATTCTTTTTAAACTCAGCCAAATAACTTCCTTCTTGAATGATAGCCTGGTCAGCATTAAGAACAACATGAACCATTGCTATTGTACCACAAGCATTCTTAGCTAATTATTTCATATAGAACAAATTTGGAGATACATGTTAACTATATAATTCTATATGTGATACCCTTTCTCTTGAATTTAAGCTGCTTCTTAATCTACAAATTGATTTGTATTCTCTTTAATAGGAAAATTAAACAAAACTCCATAAATTGGTTAAGGAATCATTTCAAAAGCCCAATCTTCAAAACCCAATAAATCATGGAATTATGCTTTTTCAATATTAATACCTTATTATAATATTTATATATTATACCCAATTGAACTGCTTATTCATTCATAACTTAAGGATTGGATTCTAGAGGCATCCAATTATCATCTTCTTATTCGATATTCATTTAAATTGGATAATATTTATATATTTTATTATTATTGAATAATTCAATGTAACTATTTGAAATATGTATTCATTTTTGATCAATTTAATTTTTTGAAAGAATCTAATTTAGTTTAACTCTTAATCTAATCTATTCTTCCCAAGACTCCAAGAGTAACATAATCTTATTTGTTAGACATCCAACCAGCAGTCATATTAGTCATTTTATTAATATTTTTAAGAACATTCTTAGTCTTTATATTATTACCTTAAGAAGATAAGGAATCACACTCATCTATTGATTATTCTTATGTAGGATTATGTAGAGTATTAGTTTATATAGAAGTCAAAGGAATGTCAGTTAGACTAGTTTAAATACTACATATTTGAGATTGTAATTCATCAATTATCATATTCTATTTAGATAATTTATCTTAAAAATCTTAATTAAGTGATTCAATTTCTTTTACTTTACTTTCTTCCATATTAATTAATTATTATTTGCATTCATTAATTTAGATTATTAATTCTTCTTATTCCTCTTTCAATTATTCTTTTTCTTAAATTGCTTCATCAAGAACTCTTTTTAATTCTTATATTTCCTCACTTTATTTCAACATAAGTAATGTTAATTAATCTTATATATCCTCATTATTATCAGATTATCGATTCAATTCATCTATTTTCCAATGTTCACTAGATAAATTTAAATCTTGTTAACCATTCTCTTATTCAATATCACTTTCCTTATTAAAAATTTGATAAAAATCATTTAATTATTATTACAAATCAGTTATAATTTATGTTTTTGTATTCAACATCTCATCTCTTAATTATAATTCTACATAATAAATAAAGATTTACCTTATTCTAAGAAATTTATTTTATCATTACTATTAAATTGATTATTTTGATCTTTTTGATTAGCTGACGTCAGACATCTATTTTTAATTCGAATATTCTTTTTGAATTAATCATCTAAATCTATACTAATTTAATTATTAGATTAATTATATTAACATCCAAAATCATTTTAAGGTACTATCTTAATTTCTTGATTGTTTTGATAAATTTATTTAATTTACTAATTTTCGATCAATTAATTAGGTTTGATTTCAGTATTAAATTAACATGAAAAGTCTTGTTTTATAGGTTATCCTGTCCATAATTAAAGATTTAAATGAATCTTCTTATTATAAGTATTCTATTGATCATGGTTACTATTCAATAATTTAATTTCATCAACTTAAGAGATACTAGATTCATTATTATCTTAAACTGATTAATTCATACTTTAAATATCTATTTATTCTTTTTATTATTCAGTTTAACATTCTTAATTGATATATGCACTTTGCAACTTGGATTGCTATAATTATTACATATATTGAGATAGTCCCACTCCTATTAATTATTGTTCTTTATCATCATTTTCTGTGTATTCTCTTGGAAGACTCATCTTACTTGAATAGGCTGTTTGACTATCATTCAATTTTTATTGCACTTTAATGATATTTGTATTTTGAATAGATTATGCAAGGGAACTATTATTTTCTTCTTGCAATAATTTTCTTTCTAAAATGTTATACTTTAATACATTAGTACTTTTCCAAATACCGCTCCAACTTACTTTTGTTAGTACTGGAATCAAGTTTAGTTTTAATTGCAGAAGGAGCTTTCTTTTATTTATGAGAATTTTTTGAATTCTCCAATTGATGATTACTTTATAAGAAGACATCTTAGAGAGTTCCTAAAACATCTTATTTAGAAACATGATATTGCATTATTGAAATCACAAATTATAAAATTAATATCAAAATAATTCTTTAGCATATCGAACTTGTATTGAGATTATTTAAACATGATTGAATTTATATAAAATTAATTCATTATCAAAATTAAGATGATTCCAGTATAACTTAATTAAAGATATTTTAATATAATTTATCTTAAGCATCTAGTTTCTTTAACTGACAATTATATGTTCTTTTTTTTATTATCTAAAAATACTTAATATATATTTATCTATCCTTTATATACACTTAAATCATTATTCAAAACAAATTCAAAATCAAATATTCTCATTTCTAAATATTGTTATTATTTCTTTCAAAAATTCTCACTTTATTTTGTGTTTAATTAGTTGAGAAAGTCTAAGGTATTATTTGGAAATGTTAGATTTTTCGAATTTTGTTTTTTCAATGATAAATTTATATTTATAAACGACTTTCAAAAAAAAGACACGAGAAATATATAGTTCTAAGAAAGGAACAAATTATTTCTATCATTTATAATAATGTTCTTTTAATTCCTAAATCTGTATTCGCTTTATCATATCCAATTATTTTTTCAGGAAAGCTTGTTTCTAAGTATTCTTCGAATTGTAAGGTGACTGCAAGAGCTAGAGAAGTTTTTTTGTTTATAGAGGTTTCAACTTTGAAGGACTCCCTGAACTGTTTTAATTTGTCGCTCTCTTTTGCACTTGAATTCGACCAACTCTTGGACTGCCTGGTCGAGTAGATAGAGGAGTCACATACATAAAACCCTTTTTTACATCTGGCAACGTGTCTCTACTGGGCTTGCTTGTCTCCTAGAATGTAGAGATTCCAATTATACTTGAGTCGAACCTGACATCAATAAAGAAACCTTCTTTTTCTTATCCTCACCATAAAATTGAAGACTTAATTCCTTATAGAATTAGTCAATTTCATTTTCAATATTCTTTTCTTAATCTGGATCAAAGCTATGAAGAGAAAATTGATCATCGTCTGACATTTTTTTTATATAAAAAATATTAATCACAACGCTAGTTTATTTATCTAATACAAAATTGCTTTGTCTAATTCACTTAAGACAGCTGCGCTCTCTTAGGGAAATTGTTGCAATGTATATAGCATAATGCTTTTGATCTCGTTCAGTAATTACTTTTATCCTTTTAGAGATTTCAATACCTCAATCCAAAATTTCATATTTTCTTCATTATTTTATATATTCATATATAATCTTTCAATTGTACCAAGCATTGAGGAATAAGTACTTCTACAATTATTTATTAAATCCGTATATTCTTATGCATAAGTTCTCCAGAATTCAATTTTTTAATCCTAAATGAATTCAAATAATCTGTCATCTTGAAGTTCAGAATTTAATTTGCTAATAATTTTAAATATTTCATTAAAACTTCTAAGCAATCTTCTTTAATATTCTAGAAAATCAATGTTTAAAAATTAATATGCATCATTGAGTTTTTAAATTTCTAAATTTAATTTGTTTTCCTCCTCTTCCAATTACGAAATTGATGTTTTAAGAAAATTAGGATCTATTTTCTTTGTATCAAAATGTTTTTATATAAATGTATTGGTTTCATATAATTACCATTTTTCTAATTTTTCATTTTAAAGTTATAAACAATATTTTTAAATATCATACTTAGATGAATTTATTTTAAGTTTTAAAGCTTATATGGTTGAGTCTCTCTTTTATCCAACCAATAAATAATTATTAATAAGTCTTTAAATAACTGAAATTATTGATATTACTAATTATGACCATTATTTTATATCTGAGAAACTTAATTGAGAGTCCAATATTTGATTCATAAGTGTTATAAATGATATAAACATTTTATTAAAGATAGGATGAGTAGATTTATAGAAGAGTAAAGTATCCATTAATGTTAGAATAGCATGTTATTTTAAGTTTGTATTTTCTAGAGTTTGAAATTGTTGAAATAAAAGTAAGCTTTGCTCTTGTATATGATCTAAATTTTAATTGGTTAATTTCAATTGTTCTGATAATCTGGAAGGTACAAAAATGGTGTGTGATGAATTATTTTGCATTATTGATTAAATCAATAAATGAATGAATTAAATTATATTTATTTAAATTTACAACAAATATTTAAATTAAAGATCACAATTTATCTAAAAATTCATTAAGATCTGGCAATGAGATCTTAATTCCTTTTCTCTTTCTAATATTCAACACTAAATCATAAAGTTTTGAACCAACTTCAAATGGATCACCATTTAATACAGCCCAATGATCAAACATACATTAAGGGAAAGCTTAACCTTAAGTAAGACCTCTAAGATGGGCTGTGAATCCGAAAGATTCAGAAACAGGTAAATATGATCTTATCTAAAAAATATTTAATTTATATAATTACTAATGATAAAGGTGTTCCTGCTACTTATTCTTCTTCTATAATTATTCCTCTTCTCATATTTAAACAATTATACACACCACCAGTTGAATCAATAGGAACAGTGATTTCTGCTAAAAATACAGGTTCTTATAATCCAGGCCTTGCTGTTAGTTAACAGGCACTGAATAATCTTCTTGATGCTGGTATAATCTGTCCTGCTCCTCTATGGATAGCATCAGCATGTAACACACTATCTAAGATATTCACTCTAATTCCTCTTTAATTTTCTTCACAAAGAGCACCTAATTTGGTTGTTTGTTACCAAGCAGATTCCATTGAATCTCTTATTTCATTCATATATTAGACTCCTGATGTTTTATCCAATAGAATATTTGCACCAGAATTATCAGGACCAAATGACCATATTTTAAGAGCATCATCTTTATCCCAGTCATATTAATCTGATAGTAATTTAGCTCTTTCTTTATTGTCATCTTTTGCTGTTATTTCTCCTCTTTCAATTGCATCTTGAAGATTTTCATGAAGTGGTTCAGCTTAAGCATAAATTCTATTATGATTATTAGGGGATTTAGCCATACATACAATTTTTGATGTTGCTGAAATAGTCTCTTTATAAGATACAATTGGATCAGATCTTATTATTTCAATATTAGCAAAGTCCTTCTCTAAATCATTCAAACATATTTCTACATGTAATTCTCCACATCCTGCTACTATAAGCTATCCTGTTTCCTCTGTCGTACAAAGAACTAATGGATCTGATTTTGCTAATCTCTTCAAACCTTCAACTAATTTTGGTAATTCACCTGGGTTTTTAGGTTAGACAGCTACTCTAACAACAGGTGATACTGAATATTTCATTGATCTGATTAAATGACTTTCTGGATGATCTGAGATAGTACCAGTCTTTAACAAGACATCATCCACACCAACTAAACCAACAGTATTACCACAAGGGACATCAGGAATGTATTCAACCTTACTGGCCATCATCAATACTGTTCTTTGAACTGTCTTTTCAAATAAGTCTTCTTTCCTACCAGGTTAATAATTAGGACCCATAATTCTAACCTTTTATCCTGTACCTATAGTGCCTGAAAATACTCTACCAAAGGCAAAGAATCTACTTCTATCAGAAGTTGGTACCATCTTTGATACATACATAATCAATGGTCCTTTAGGATTACATTCTCTCATTGATTAAGCTATAGCATCATCTTAAGGTCCTTCATATAAATAAGATGTTCTGTATTTCTATGCTTCTCTTGGTGAAGGCAAATGACATATAATCATCTCAATCAAAGTGTCAGCAGCATTAATCCATTTAGACATAACAGTCTTTAAGAGTTGTTTACCACTTAATTTCTATTCCTCTTATGTAAGTTTCAACCCTAAGACATTAAACATCTTATTAGCCATTACCATATTACCTTCCATGACTGCATTAGCTAATTTACATATGGGATCCATAATGAAAGCAACGAAAGCTCTCTTTAATTATTTTCCTGAAGTTCCTTCACTCTCTTTTCTCCAACATTTAGTCTCATCATCAAAATAATTATCACCCCATAATCTTTCTTATAATTTCTTTGGTTCTACTTTGAATTTCGAAGCATAAATCATAGCGAATTTTGTACATGAAAATGCCCAGCATTCCTTACCTGATCCAAAAGATACTGATCCAAGTTCTGGTTGTACTTATAGTTCTCCCATGTCTTCTTATTGATAGGTTGCAATAATCACATTAACATTATCAATGACTTTAACAAAGTTCTAATACATGGTTTCACCATCATGTTTTAATTCCAGTATTGCTCTATCAATCTTATTTATCATCACTACTGGTTTTATCTTCTCTTACATAGCTTATCTCAATACTGTCTCTGTTTATACACAGACTCCTTCTACACAATCTACAACAACTAAGGCTCCATCAGTTACTCTAAGAGCAGCTGTGACTTCTGAACTAAAGTCTACATGTCCTGGAGAGTCAATTAAATTGATTAAAAACTACTCTTTTGTGTTATTGTAGTTAATATCATATTCATAATATAATGATACACCTGTAGATTTTATTGTAATTCCTCTTAACTATTCATCTTCTCTTGTGTCAGTCATCCTTTTGTCTCCACTCTCTTTAGCTGATAAGATTCCAGCCTTACAGAGTAAAGAATCTGTTAATGTAGACTTTCCATGATCCACATGAGCGATGACTGACATGTTTCTGATGTTTTATTACTTATTCATAATCTCTCTTATTTAATCTACAGTGAAGTTAACCATTCTTATTTTATATTTTATTTTTATTATTGAAAATGAAATGATCCTAAAATGGAGTATTTAAGCCAAAATTTTCTGATAAAATCTGATAAAAAGTTAATTCTTTAATAAATTTATATTATGTATTATTTATGAAAGAATTTTAAATTAATTTATAAATTATAATCAATTACATAATTCAAATATCAATCTATCTAAATTTTCCAAATTTTCATCTTTAATTCTATTATCTAATACTTTTGAATCTTGTAAAATAATTTAAGTATTTAATAATTAAACAGGTTAGAAATTCTCTCCTCTATCTAATACTAATTAGATTTAGTTTCTCTCTGTTTGTTATTTCAATTTCGAAGACACTAATGATTATACTTGATTCTTAGAAGAATTATCAACCAATCCCTATATTTCCTCCAATAAGTCATCTATTTAGAGATCAATCTTCTCCTCTTTGATTTATTCTTTTTTATTAAATTCAATATGATGTATTGGTTCATGTTATTATTCCAATGATTATGGTTCATAATTCTTTTAAATTTCTTTAGTAAATGAAACTGATGCAGATTATCCTTCAGTTTTATAAGGTTTAGGTTTAATTGATTCTATTTCAGATTATTTATCTTAACTGGTCTACACTCTTCGATGATAATTTAAATCATTCATAATATTGATAATACTCTATGAATGTATAATATTATTCTCTTCTAAGAAATAGATTTTTGATTCTTCCTGTAATTCTTTTTAATTTTTTACTATAACAGTTTATACACTTGGTTACCTCTTTACTACTTATACTTTAGTTGTACTATAAGGAAGTTCTTATTAAAAATAATGTTAAGATTCTTAATTTAAGGGTTGGTTCTCAAAACCATTTATTGCATATTTAGCTGTTTTAAATAATGTATTATTCTCTTAAGTTATTTGATAATTATTAGTTGAATCAAAGTTTCTGCTAATTAATTAAAATTTCTTTGTTGCTTCTTATTTTTCTCTTTCAGATTTATTTAACATTAATTGCATTGCATCTTAATCTCTATTGAATTGTGCTGCAGATTCTGAATAATATTATTTTAGAATATCTATTTCTATTCTTTGTTTAGCTGATTTATTATAATTATTCATAATTAATAATAAAATAATGAAGAAAACAGTCAAACAGAAAGTAAAGATGTTAGGAGCATTAGAATTGGATCGTCAAATGAAAAGATAATTGGAATCCACTAATTATTCAATATTATAGAATTTTGATGTATTTCAACACCCATATTGCAGTATTTTCGATCTCTTTTAGGAAGATCTCATAAAAATTATTCTGAAGTTGAATAATTGAAGAAATTCTTATAGCAAATACCATATTTAAAGGAAATTACAGAAGGAATGTCAATAAGATTGATTGAGAAGATCATACATCAATTAACATTATAATTCCTACCTGCAAATAGTTAATGTGATTCTTAATTTCAAATCATCTTAAGTGGAGAAATCCAAATAGGCTAAAGAACATTTGTTTAAACAGATACTATAAATGAAGTTGGTTCAGTTATAAGAGATTCTTGGGTTCTAATACTAAATAATGAAGGATACAATGAACTTATTAGAGAATACCATGAAAATCTGTTAGCTTAGAAATTACATCTTATATAATAATATTCTGTTTTTAATAAAATAAGCATTTAAAGATTAAAAAATCAATTAGATCAATTCAAATAAGATTAAGCTATTAATAATACAATTTTATATTAGGAAAAACAATTAGCTGATTCATTTTACTTAATAGTGTAAGGAGAAATCAAATTAATATAATAAGATATAGAATTATAATTATTGGGACCTAAATGTGTTTTTGGAGAAATGGAATTTGTGGAAGGTAATGAATTTAGATTGCACAAAGCAATTGTTACTTAACATATTACTTATTATAGAATTGGATATCATCAATTAAAGATTCTCTTAAATTCTAGTTGTATGTATGAAACATTTTGTTAGAATTATCATATTAAAGCATAATTTTGGAAGACAAGAATGTAATAATGTAAAAAAGAAGTTATTATATCTATTGATTATTCTGAATTTAAACATGATATTCCTAAGACATATCATAATTATCTCCCAGCATCTAAATTATTAAAATATGCAAAGTAGAATACATCTAATCATATTGATGATTAAAAAGAAACTAAAGAAGATAAAATACTTGAATCATACAAATAATTTAATCATTAAATCAAATTAAATTTTAAACATAATCATTTATTGAGAAAAGTATTGATTTAAGCAAAGTAAACTAAACATGATTTACCTATTATGAAAGGATTACAATTAGAAAAGTATTTACCTAAAAATCATTTTACTCATAAAAAGTCATTGAATATAATTAGTCAATTTAATGAAACCATATATCAAAGGTTTATTTCAGATGTAGAATCATATCCAACAACAACTACTTTTGTTAAAGGATCTCGATTATTTAGTGCAGCAAGTAGATTATAATCTCCTGTCAGTAGATTATAATCAGCAGCACCAAAATTATTTACAAGTCCTTAAAAATTATAATAATAATAATTTAGACCAATAACAGGAATAAAAAGATCTATTAGTAGTTAATGATTCAGATATTCATTAAATATTAAATACTTATTATACAAACATATTATATATACATAATCATTTTTTATATTATTTTTAATTAAATATTTTTGGTTGTTTTTTTATTTATTTAGATTTTATTTAATTTGTTTTAATCTATTTTTATGGGTATTCTTTACTTGATCTTAATCTAAAATCTAAAATATTAAATAAAAATTAAATTTACTATTCAATTTAGGAGTTACATCAAATCCAAAGGATTTACATAATCTCATGGGATTTAATTTTAAAACATCATAATTATTTTGATCTAATTTATGTTGATAAGTCTATTTTTATATATATAAATATATTATACATATACAAAATCCTTATATGCTTTTTCAGCTAAACAATTTAGATTATAATTATTAGATACTAATTTCATAACTTCCTAAGTTGCAAATTATTCTAATTTATTTTTTTCTAATTTGCTTTCATTACATTTAGGTATCTTCTCTTCAGGCAAAACAAATATTAAACCACTTTTAACTTCTTACAGAGGAGGATCATAATAAATTTATAATGTTTCATTAGATGGTTGTTATTATGTTCTAAAGTTTGTTTTAATTCCCATTAAGATGAACAACTCTTACAAAAACTAAATATTGGGAATTTAGTTACATTAATTTAATTTTCAGAGAAAACTACAACAGTATTAGATTTAATTCTCTTCACAATACTTATCAATAGTTAAAGTCTTTCATCTTGTTCCACTAGAATGTAATTCATAAATTAAATAATAATTAAAATGTCTTTAATATTAAACTAAATCAATAAGGATAATGTGATACTTGAAAAAGATTGTAGAATTACTATGGGAGTGTAAATTATATTAGAAATTAGTGAAATAATCATTTGATATTTTACAATTATAGAAGAATGATGCATCATTAGAAATAGTAATTTTATAAAAATGGTAGGTAATTGAATCTAAAAATCTTTTTGAAATTGGATGCAAAGTTAATTATACAAATATTTTGGATTTTATTTGAAATAATATATATAAGTATTCATAAAAATAAGGTATGATTGAAATATGTTGTATAATTAAAAATACAATACTCATATTAATTCAATAATTCTTCCTAAACATAATTTCTCTAGAATATATTACCCATTTTATTGTTTTAAAGTACATTCATATGATTCATATTTACATAAAGCAGAATTTATAGATTTATATTATAACCTTTTTCAAATTGGATAAAAAAGGGATGATATAATTAAAGTATATTCATCATGTTTGATTTAATGTAATTTAGATAAAAATAAACAGAATGTATTTTCAATCAACTCAATAAGAATACTTCCATTTCTATTATTTTAGGTGATCCATCTATTATGGATTCACCTTTCTCATAACCATACTCATATGTGTATCCAATATTACTTGAACATTGATCGAATGTGAATCCTTATAAACTTAGATCTGGACCTTATCCAAATTATGGTCCAACCATATATTTAGAATATAAAGTAAATCTATCATCTTTTAGTTTATAAATTTTATTCTTTGTATATGAGAATAGGAATGACTTTTTGGCACCATCAACCATATAATCTCCATAAAATGATGGAATGTAAGGAGGCAATGTAAATGCTCCAATTATATGAAAATTATGAAATTTGGCTATTAATAAAGTAGACCCATACTTCTTCATGCTTAACCAGAAGGCATTCAAAGTAAGTCCATCTCTTTTACTTTTGTAAATTAATTCAGCTTTAGTGAAATTCAATTACTATCCAATAATAATTTGATTAATAATATAATCTGTTTCTAAAATTTCTGATTTTTCATTAAATGTTATTGGTTCTACATTAGCTTTTAATTCCATATCCAATTTTTATGGATTCTTATATATTAATTCTTATAGAATATTTTTTGTTTTATTAAATTCTTCATCTGTTTTTTTCTATAATTGTATTACTTTTAATACTAATTTAGAATCATTATTTATTAAGATATCTTTGAGTTCATTATTACTTTAAAGTGAATCATGAGATTATTTAAGTAAAGTCTCTATTTAATTATCTTATTCTTTCTTTGATTATTTAACCTCCTATATTAACAATTTTTACAACTCAAGAATTGATAAGGATTATTAATCTAACTTCATTTAGAGTCTAAAATAAATAATTAATTTTACTTTAAAAGTTAAGTATCAAGTTATTAAATAGTATAAATTAAATAGAACATTGGAATGATGATAATAAAAATAGTGATATTTTTAGGAAAATAATCTGTTTTGGGCATAGTCTTCACTCCTTCTAAATCAGCAATTTTTTTCTATAATTGTTGGATGGTTTTCTTCCTGTATTCACAATCACATTTTACTTAATTGTTTAAGAATCCTGTAATTCGATTGAAGCTATATAAGTTTCAATATTCTTCTTGATCTCTTCTAATACTTGTTTTAAGGAATCTTCAAATTTTGTATCATTCGATAAGTACTACTCTATATTAAATTGAAGTTTGTCTTTTTAAAATTGTAATCCTTATCGAACTAAAGAAACTTAAGAATTCAATTATTTTGGACTTTCTTCTACATATTATTCAATCTTTTTGAATACTTAATTCTGAAACTCTGAACTCTTACTAGAAAATGATTCTAATTTTATTATAAGTATGTTAATATTTACTTAAAGTGCACAATTCTTTGAATTTATCTTTTTTAAATTGATGTGCATCAATTATCATCTGATTATATAATTCTAACTTCTTATTATTTCTTCTTATTAGATCATTGATAATAGAATCAAAAGTAACAAATTCTTCATAATGTTTAATGCTATTTTTATCTGTCTTATGTAATTTCACTAAACACTCATGACAATGCAACTACTTCTTCTTTGAAGTATAACATTCTTTATTCAGACAAAGATATTTCTCTTAATTCTAAGTGTCTTAACATAAACTAAATTATCTTTATTCCATTTTTTAATTGAAATCTAGAATACAATCCTTATTTTTTTATATTCATTAAATTTCTCACAATTCTTCTAAAATGTGTGACAAACTAATTATAAATAGAGATAGAAAAAGTTAAAAATAAAGTATATATTTGAATGTAAAACATATTATTACTCAATGTTTTAATTATTGTATATAAAAACATTTCAATATTTTCTTTATTCTTTCAATAATCATTTTCAAATATATATATGTTCAATAATTAGTTTTAATGATTAATAAAATTTAAGAGAGTTACTTTTAGACACTTTTAGAAGAAGAGCCTTCTATCTAAAAAGTCAAATCTATATAAATGTAGGTCAACAAATATAGAATTTAAAGCAAAACTAATAAATTTGAATCAGAAAGTTTTGATAGTAGTAAGAGTGTTTTCAATTCTGATTATGATCCAAAGCCTATCTTTGAAACATAATCTCGTTACAGCATAGCTAATTCAATCTATAAGAAAAATAAGATGATGTAGAAATTATACAATTCTCAAAATGTCAATTAAAAATTAGCTTAACGACAAAGAATTTAGTCTTTTCGATTAGATGAAGATATCTACAGTTTTGAAGAAGAAGAAAGTCTTCCTGAAAATTTGATGGATGTCAATCTCTACTTCAGATAAGATGCTATTGTTTCTGTCTAAAAAATTCTTTAAACCTAAAGAAAACTATCATGATTTACCTTCCATAATTTATTTCTATTAAATATTATTCTAATCTGAAATCTTACATATGGAAATATTGAACTTTTCAGTTTCTCTTGATTACTTGACGATAATTCTAATTTTCATACTGAACAAATTATTACTTATATTTGATTATTAATTTATAATCGCAATAACATACCATAATACTATTAATTTGGAATATTATGAATTCATTAATCTCTTCTTTTTATGTTTTGATATATTTGGTTAATACAACCAAATTAAAAACTTAAGTAAAAATAAACATATTCTTTTTTAATATATTATTTAAATGAATATATCTTTCATAATTTTCATTTCCTCATTTATTTGATCATTATATTAACTATCTCTTAATTTAAAGTTTAATTCAAGTATAAATAAATAATTAAAACTTAGAACTTCTAAATTTAATTTCATTATTATTTATAATATTAAATTATTATTACTTTAAAAGTTTCTAAACATTCAGATATTACTTAACTTTCTCAAGGTTAGTTAATCTTTACTATAAAATTCTACCTCTCTCACATTATTAATTTTTAGATTTCATTGATAACTCAACTTTATATTTGAAAAAAACCTTATGATTCTTTTATTAATTATAATTATAAGTTTCAAATTTAGATTTGTTAATCGATGATGAATTACATATATGGAGAATGAACAACTTAAAATTTAAATTTAAATATAATTTAATATATAGATAACATATATATAAGATGAAATTAAAATCATTTATGAACTTAAATTAAATTTTAGTTAAATAATTTGTAGATGTAGTGCTATTTAATATAATTAAAAATACAATCATAGAATTAAAATTTAATTATTGAATATTTTCTATTAATTAGAAGAATACTCATTAAAAGTATAATAATCTATTATTTTAAATTGATCAACATTCTATTTTAATAATTGATATGAAAAGTATGTTTTATAGATTTATATGAAAATGAATTTAAACATTATTTAACCAATAATTATAGATTACTTTGTTTAAAATTAATCTATTGATTTAACCTAATAATATTACATATACATTTTTTTATATTAAATTATTATCAATAGACTTTTGATTTACAAAAAGTTTATTATTAAAATATATTATATTGAGTAGTAATTTAAATAAACTAATATTATGCTTGTATAACCTCAAATAAATGCGTAATAAGGTTCTTCCTCAAGATCTATGTCTATTTCAATGGATGAATCCATATATACATAAATCCAACCAATAGTTTAAAAAATGACTGTTGTCAATTAACATTAACTATAAGTCAGAAAGCCATCTGATGCTGCCTAAGAAATGATCCGATCACCTCCAACTACAAGTGTAACACCTTAAATTGCATCAGATAGACCACCTTAAAATGAGATCAAGGATTTACTTCTGATTAATGAAGAACCTAGCAATAAAGAGCAATCTATTTAAATAAGTGACTGTTGTAAGAAAACTCATAAAGCTTCAAAGAATAATTTAAGTTAATAAAGCATATTAATTGATGAAAAACCTTAGAATTCATATAGTGATGTTCAATGGAGTAGATTAATGTCATTAAAAACTGTAAATACTCATCCATCCTTTTAACTAAACATTTTATGTGATAAGGCTGCTGAATTTGATTAGAATAATTCAATAAATAAGTGTTTCCAACCTAAAAAATAAAATCTATATTATCATACTAGTAATGTTATATATTGTATGTATTTGTGTTTCTTTATAACTTAAATGTTGATTAATTTATAAGATAGTTTATAAGGATAACATATTTATTAGATTTTATTAATTGTCTTTTAAGTAATATACTCATTCAATCAAATTATATTTGTATAGTATGAAAATGGTGAAATAATCAATAATATTCAATAATTAACATAAATGTATTTTAAAAAGTAATCAATTTTTGATATAATTGCCTTGATTCCTGTAATTTTTGTATTAGCATCTGAGTAAATGCATTTCATATAGCTTTTGCATATTGTAAGATTATTGAAATTAAGATAATTAATGAAAGACTTTTAATTAATATATGGTAAGATTGTATAATATATTTATTATATTTTGGAATTTCACTTTGTCTAATTTATTGCATTGACTATCCTTCAATTCAATCATAATAAATAATAACTTAACTTTTATGATGAATTCATTGTATTTTTATATAAATCAAATGAAAGCAATGCAATAACTTATCTTATAAGACTTTTTATATTAATTTATTATTGCTATTGTATTTTTAGATTTACTATTAAAGAAAATCTTGAATTACATAAATTATCAATATCATATGATACAAAATAATAAATAAAAGCTTATATAAATAAATTGAACTCTCAATAATCAACGGATATGAATTTTTTATCTCATTTACCATAAACATATGTAGATGATATAAAATTTTAACGTTACTTTCATTTGCTCTAAAAAATACCTATATTTAAATGTTCCTTTTCAGAAAAAACTTTAAGATAAATATGCAGTTTAATTCAAGAGTACACTTATGTTCCCAATCAAATAGTTTTAATGTAATAAACATCTAATTAATAATTGTTCATAATCCTATCAGGGGAAGTGTAAATATCATAAAAAAAAGAAGGATCTTCTAATACAGACTTTAAAATAAAGAGAATTGGAAAGGATTCAATCTTTAACAATTAGGCATTCTTTAAAAATACATATTCCAATATTAATGCAACTTCTATAGGATATTCTTAAATAGCTCAATTAGATTTAGAATAGTTTTTAGATTGTATTAAATCTCATTATTAAGAGAGATAAAAATACAAGATGATGGCTGATCAAATTGTACTTTATGAAGTTTATAGTTTATGTTAATTGTGTTGTTATGTATGTGGTAAATTTCATGATATTGATGAATGTGATCATGTACATTATGTTCCAAAAAAATCAATTATTGTTTAATATATATAATCAAACGACTTATAAATTCGTAAAAATTATTTCAGAAGTAAAGTTAGACAAAAATAAAAAAGATTAAAATCTAATATACTTAAAATTGAAGAAGCAGCTCTTCTATATTAACAATAAAATTTTGAGTCAGATAACACTGATGATAATAAAAAATATTAAGATGAAGTGATTAGTATCCAATAACCTTATTTAAGAGAAGCTAGCCATCCTTATATAGAGGGATAAAATTCTCTTTAATAATCCTAATACACACCTAAGAGAGGATCCTAAAATTCAATTCGTGATTCATTGCATTCTCTTTAACAATAGTAATAACAATAATAATAACAATAACATTAATTAATGGATATTCCAAATATTAGTCCAGTTTAATATGTTCAATAACCACCTAGTGGAATATCTCATAGTTCTTATGGTTAATTATTTAAGGATGTTTCAATTAATAGAAAGAATTTTAATGGATCTTCAGATAAAAATTCTAGTGGTAATGTGTTTTCTTTACCTTACAGCAGCAATGGTAGTAAAAATACTCCTAATAATATTATTTCTAAATAAGAGAAAGATGAATTAATTAGTATTTAAATGAAAAAAGCCAAATTGCAAGATAGTGTATATTATCATTAAAAGAGAATTCAGAATCAAATGGATAATTGCAGTTAAAATACACTTTCAAAATACTAAAAATATCACACAACTTAACCCTAATAATAATAGACCAAATCTATTCGTTCAGATAGAAAATCTAATTCTTGTATTTCTGAATCTGAAAAAGGGGAATATCAAGTATAATAACAATAAGATGTATAACCATCAAAATATGGTATTCAATCATCCAAATTTACAGGAGAAACAGCTAAATAATTTATGAGAAACCCTTTAGAAATGCCTAATCTGGAATTTTATTAGTCTTTTGAGAAGAGTAATCAATTCAGTGATTATTTTCCTCAATATAATATAGATTAAGCAATAGAGAGCTATAAACATTATTAACAATCTAGATCTAGTGCAAATAAATGAATATATATATATATATATGTATATCTTTATTTAATAACATAATATTCTGGGAAATATTTATACTTTTAAGTAAATAATAAAAAAATTACTATATGTTGTTTAATTATTATTATATTATTCTAGTTTTTAATTTTATTTGAAT
Source organism: Paramecium pentaurelia (assembly GCA_905183005.1). Lineage (NCBI taxonomy): Eukaryota > Ciliophora > Oligohymenophorea > Peniculida > Parameciidae > Paramecium > Paramecium pentaurelia. Next base: position 111,383 of record CAJJDO010000135.1, read on the forward strand.
AAAACAAAATGAGCGCCCTTAAGGCTAAAGGTAGGAAAGTCTTTGAAATTCCAATTTGTACAATTTGCTTAGATCCAATGATAAAAGACCTTTGCGTTTTTACAGTTTGTGGTCATGTGTTTCACTACAATTGTGGTGTAAATTGCCATTAAAATTCAAGAAAATGCCCTAATTGTCGTATGAGATCTACAGAATTATAGTCATTACATTATGCAGTTGAAGAAATAACAGGAATAGATGAATAAATGAGTTAACTATTAAATGATTTGACTGTTGATTAAAAATAACATATGGCTAAATTATTGGCGGATCATGAAGAATTATTACATGAGAATTAAAGAATTAAGTAAAGAAATAAATTTGTAGAAGAAAAAAATGAATCAATTTAGACTGAAGTTTAACATATACAAGCAGAACTTAAAAGATCTTTAGAAAAGAATAAAGAATTAGAAATAAAAGAAAAGTAATAACAATCAAAATTAAAGACTTTAGAAGTTTGTTTTTAATAACTTGAAGAAGATAATAAAAAATTAAAATAAGAAGTGGAAAAGAATATGTCACTTCTAAAAGGTTTTGACTATTTAGAAAGCCTAGCTAAAGTAATTAATAATCCTAATGAGGATATGTATTTAAAATTAATTAGATAAAAAAGTCCTAGTGAATAAGCTAAATAGATTTATGATTTATATGTTATTAAAGTAGGATAATTCAAAAATGTCTAAAAAGAAGTAACTCAATTATAAGAATAAAGAGAATAGCAATAAAAAAAATATGAATAATTATAGTAAAAATATGAAAGAATGAAAGATTTATATGATGAAATTCAAAAAGAAAATTTATCAATCAAAGAACTTTCAAGAAATCAGAATCAAAATCCTATATAGAAGATTATAGAACATTATGAAGATAAATAAGAGAATGAATTCAAACGGAAACCTGTAATTATGTAAAAACAATTATCATTTGGATGCTCTTAATTAAGAAAACAACCACTGAGTTAAAGTTTATTGAAAAAATGATATTAATTAATTTATGTCTAAATTACCTGAATTCAAGATTCCAAATGTTGTGGATCCTAAATTATGGCCAAATCCTCGTACAATGACTCCCTAGTAATTACAAACATACACATCGTTGGACATGGTCAAATTGAACTACACATTCAAAACTTTGAAGAAATCAGCCCCATACATAGTTGGTGTCTTAGCTGGATGCTTTTTTACAAAGCTTGTTGTTGATGGAGTTGTCAAAGGATTCATTTTTGGTGAAAATGGTACTCTTTTTATATTATCTTTAGGAAATGGTGGAAAACTCTTAGAAATGAAGACATACAACAGCATTGGAGATTATACTTATAATAGATAATTCTAGAGAATGAGATATCTAACCGAATTACCAGCAGGTATACTTTAGTGTTCTATATTTCTATAGGCGATGATCCTCTTGTTAAGACCAGCGATTATTTATTACATGACTTAGGTGTTACAACTCAATAATTTGGTGTTTAACATGGTGTTGTCAAAAAAGTGCCACATGATAAGTATCTATTGTGAGTAATAGGGCAAATATAATATACAATAAATTAATTCAAAATATACTACAATTTATACATGTTTCAGAAGATTTCTAATTGATTTCATTTGTTATTTCTTTCAATACATTATTCCTCTATTATTCACATAATTCATAAGTTTATGATTTGCTTCTAGGAAAATGTTCTATAAATAATTATAATGTGATTTACTTTCATTTGTTGATGAATTCCTTGAATTTTCAAAATTAGTTGATTGTGATTCGAATTCATCATATTAAACGAGTTTTTATTTCAAATTTTCAAGCGCTTCAATCATCTGATTCAAATTTTAATACTATATTTATTTGATTACTATTACATATTGTGTAATGATGAAGATATTCTAATCTAGAAGCATTTCTTAATATGATTGATTTAAAATATCCAAGGACTGACTATTTGAATTATTGGGATTTTTTTCAATTCTATTAAAATATTCATTCACATATTCCATTTCACTTTAATAGATTTGTACTAGTCTCATAATATCAAGATGATTAAATTGATCATCATCTTAGTCTTCTAAATTTTAATTCTATATCAATTGAAATTTTGAATGCAATTCCTAATGTAATTTGAATCCCTCTCTTATTGATAATTCTATCTTAACTATGGAGCTCTTTAAAAGCTGAATATCAAGTTATTTATCAAAGATGATTCGACTTTTTTTGATCTTACTCTATTACCTCTTTGGACTATGAATTACTTCTTCACTACATAACAAATCATTAATTATTTAAGAAACAAGTCGAAGCTAAATTTATTGATATTACTTACTTCCTTAATCTTCTTAATCAAATAAGTATTATGAACCTAATTTGATTTCATATTTTCTAATGTTACAACCAATCCATGGATGCATTTGAGTTTTTCTCCATTATCTAAAGCATCGAGTACTGATTCGATTGGTAAATTTGATTACATCTGCAATTTCAACAGTACGATTAATTATAAAATAAAAAAATCTTTGCTTCTGAGGGAAAACAATATTTGAATATAATTGGGATATTTCAAAGAAATAGTTTATTTAAACAAGTTATTTATTTATAATTAAAAATTAAATATGTTTATATGTTGTAAAAGTAACAAAAAGCTAAAAGTTGTGCAAACTTAAACATAAACTCCTCCCTTATAAGCTTAACCCAAACAATCTAAATACTAAATAAGAACCTCAAATGATCAAGATCAACACTCCACTAATCTAACCAACATGGAAGGAACAAATGATAAAATCAATCTGAGCCTACAAGAAGTAGAAAAATTCATTTTGCATGACAAGAAAACCATAGAACAAGAACGTGAATTAGTTACAAAATTGATTGAATTACCTGATAAAACTCACTTAATTGAATTTAATTGGGCAATAGCATATACTAATTATATAAAGGATGCAGGAATATAACCTGGAGAGATTAGGAACAAAATCTTATATGATAAAATTAAAGGGAAAGAAGAATTAATTTTAGATAAGGATTATGTATTGGTTAATGATTAAGTATGGAATGTGCTGGTAAATATTTATAAAGGAGGACCTATGCTTACAATAAATGATTTATACAGAAAAAGTGAAAATAATATTTTAGATTAGTCTCTTAAAGTATTTGCATCACCTTCAATAGATGATCTTGACAAAAAATAAGCCAAAATTAGAAATCTAAAATAAATGCCAATCAAAGAACTTTAAATAATTGGATTAGAAAATGAAATCTACTTTTGCTATTTAAATAGTGTATTATAATGTCTAATGGGTATCCCTTAATTAAATTACCATTTCCTATATTCATATTAATCTGATTGCAAACTATTTAGTAATGCTTATACACTATTGTTAAAAAAGTCATCTAAAGTACACTATAAAGCACGTTTAGTAGCTAAAGAACTAATAAAAGTGTTATAAAAGCATTTCTCAATTTATGAAATGCATGATAGCTCTGAATTATTGCTATTTATTCTAGATAAATTTAAAGAAGAATTCTTTATTAATAATGCTCCTCAATTTAATAAACCTGAATAATGTTAGTTTAAATAATCTCTTACATTCATAGATGAAATATTCTATGGACAATTAACTTCATTTATCAAATGCACAAGTTGCGATAAGATAAGTTAACATTAAGATCCATTTTATGATTTAAGTTTACCTCTTGTTGGTAAGAATTTTATGTAGAGAAAATTAACAATATAAGAATGTCTTAGTAATTATTTCAAAGAAGAATTGATTGAAGGAGAATGGACATGTTCATTTTGTAATTAAAAGTTAAGAAATATTAAAAGGCGTGTTAAAATCACATTTACACCCAATATTTTAGTTTTGTAATTAAAAAGATTCCAAAGTTATCCATTAAAAAAAAAAATAAAAGAACCAGTTATTGCTGATATGGAATTGAATATTAAAAAGTAAATTATTAAATTTATTTATATAGTTTTTGTGTTCCAGAGATAGTAGAAACTAAATATGAGTTACAAGCTATGATTGTACATTCAGGAACTATCGATTAAGGTCATTATGTGGCTGTAGTCAAGCGTAATCAGAATGTATGTTTATCTTAATGATTTGTGAAGTTTTATCTCTTCAATGATGATGAAATTGAGCGTCTCTTACCTAACCAAATCAATCAAATTGATTCTGCTTATCTATTCATGTATCGTAGGAAAAGTGATTGATTAATTAACTTTTTTTATTTTATTTTCTGTTGAAATTTGAATGAGTTCAAATACTCTTCTAACTTACCTCTAAAATTAAATAACCTAAATAACTCTCAACATAGAGCATATACAGAAAGACATCTCATTACTTCACAACTAATTTGAACAGAAAATATTCACAGCAAAAAGAGAATGTATTATCATTAAACATTAATTATAGTAAATAGTAGAGATGACTCAACATAAATATAAATAGAACAAATTAAATAATAATTTGATTACACAATCAAAGCTTTAGAATAGAAAATGTTACATATAGATGAAAATAAAATGGATCAAAATGAGGCTTATTAAATGATGGAATCTAACAGAAAAAATATTCAAGAAGATGTAGATTTACTTAAAAATGAAATGGCTTATTAAAAGAAATATTTTGATGATCTACTCAATGAAAAAATTAGACGTTTAGAAATTTCTAATTTGACAGAAACAGTTAATTAATTCAAAGATCAACTTAAATAATACTATTAAGAAGAATAAAAATAATTAAATGAACATTAAACTCTTACTAAATCTTTACTTAATGCAAATAAAAAAGCATTTTTTCAAGAATTAGAAAGAATAGTTTAATAAGTGGATTCTATGAAAATTGAAATTAATGATTAACAATAATTATTTATTAAAAAACCAGAATTAGAAACTAGGATTAATTAGATTCATTTATAATTAGAATAAAAATCTGATTTAATTGAAGTGTAGAATGCTTTAAATACCCAATAAATTGATATTGCCTAGCGATTTTAAGAATTTAAAGATGAAGTACGTACAGTTTTGGAATTATAAGGAAATGAATTTTACTAATTGATTAATAAGAAAGTATATTTTTTACATTAATTTAAAATAGGCAAACCATAGTGAAGTTATGTAACTCTTGTAAGGAAAAATAGATATGGAAACTCTATTATTGCATTCAGAGGATAAAGTTCCACTCAAAGATTTTCATCAACATATGTCATTAATTGAGAATATTGCTGTTGATTTAGGAAAAAAATAAGATACAAATTCATTTTTAGAATATAAAGAAGCTAATAACTTATTAATTGCTGAAATTTAAAAAGATATTCAAAAAAAAATGTCTAAAAGAGACTTTAAAGATTTGCTTGATAAAAAAGCAAACCATGAAGATGTCTCTAAGGCATTCAACGAAATTTAATCAATTTTATCATCAAAATTTAATTATGAAGATTTTAATAGATTCTAATCCAATCAAAACACTCTTAATGAATAATTATGTAGTTAAAATATAATTGGCAGATGGCTTTTTAAAGGCAATTTTCTAAGTCCTGGAAGTCTTATACCATGGAATATATAAGCGATTAATACATTAACTGAAAATTTCTTATGGGATAAAGATAAGCCAAATATAATTGTTGTTGCTCCTGGTATTTATGAAATAACACTTGGATTCTTTGCTAAAAAGAAACCAAAAATTGATATTATGGTCAATGGAGAAACAATTATCAATGCAGTCAATAATAGTAGGTACACAATATTTCTTAAATTAGTTATGTAGTTCATCATTCATCAGGAAAATTAAAGGATACTAAAACATCGGTCACTGGTTTGACAATGATTGATTTTATCTCTTTGCCTGCTCGAGCAAGAATTAATGTTGCTTATCAAGGAGATTTAGGAGAAGGCTTTTTATGTTTACGAAAAGTATGAATTAGATAATAGCATGATCTTAATCATCTTAATCATCATTTCAATAAAATTATTAGGAAAATTTTATTAATTCAAATTATTATCATTGATTCTTAAGTAAATATGGAATTAAATAAATATTTTTTTCCTTTCGATAATCATGCCTTCACTTATAATTTGTTTTTTATTTTTAAATGAATTAAAAAATAGAAATATTTAAATGTTATTTTTTCTTTTTTTACATCCAAGTTATTTTTATAAGGAATAAAATTAGATAATGAATATCTCTTAATTATTTTTTGCTTTAAAATACATCAGCATTATTTTATATAGTTGGAGTTAAAAGCATAATTATATTTATATGTTTAAAATAAAAATACTTAAGGATTTTATAAATTTATTTGATTAAGAGACACTGCGCACAGATTGGATAGTGCAACCATATAAAATTGGAGGGATGGGTTCGAATCCTAAGTGTCTATAATTTTTTATTTTTTATTTAGTTACAATATTTTCATATATTCAAATTTTAATGATTAAAGTGATGATGATTTTTAATAATAATATACTAATTTGAGTATTTAATCTTTACTAACAACTATATTTTCAGAATGCTTAACTTACTTTATTATTCTTAATTATCCCACAAACCTTCATTTAATTCAATTGTCCCCAAAAATCTTTAACATATTCCAATGTATCTCTCACTTTTCAAAAAGAAATCTTATTAAATTATCTTTTAATAATAACTAACTATTTCTAGCCAACATCCTATAGAAATCTTTGTTACTCTTAAGTCTTATTTTATATGTTTATAAGTAAATATTTATTTCAAGATTTTTATGAATTTATGCTAAGAATACCTATTATTGATTCTGGATTGAATATCTGCTATTATAACTTTAGAAATAAATTTTGATAATTAATGGATTATTGTAATAATTTTTTTAGAATTTTATTAGATTTTATTCATTCAGAACAATTATATTTGAATAAATGTAGAATTCTCAAATTTATTTTTGGTTTTTCTTTTAAATTTTATTATTTAATAATTGATTATCCTAAACAGGTCACTTAATATTGCCCTCATCTTGATAATGGAAATTATTAATTTCTTAAATAATATCAAATTTATTTTATATTGGTCAAAATGTAATAATAAAATGCAAATCGTCTACCATTTAATCCTCCTGGAAAAAAGCTTGGGGTCTATCGTTTTCACAACGAGATAGGAAGAGGTAATTATGGAGTTGTAAATTAATTAATCTATTAGGAAATAGGTTTATTTAGCGAGTGATGATAAGGGAAATAAATATGCTATAAAATCAATTAAGAAAGAGATTTTCAAAGAAAATGGAGGTTTAATTGGAGATCTTATTCGAAATGAAAAAAATGCATTGCTCTAAATCAAAAACAAACACGTTGTTCGAATATTTGAATATATAGAGTCTGTCAATTAAGCTTATATGGTTCTTGAACTTTGTGATGGTATTAATTAAATTCTAAGAAGGTGGTAACTTTGAAGGCTATCTAACTTGCAAAAAATTTAAAATTACAGTTTATGAAGCTGTTTAATACATCAAATAAATTATATAAGGAGTTAATGCTTTACATGAAAAAAAGATTATACATAGGGATTTGAAATTGAGTAATATTCTAATGAAAGACAATTCTGCAGTATTAAAGATTGCTGATTTAGGATTCTGTCATATTCTTTCTGACGATGTATTTTATAAAATTAATTAAGGAATCTCTTGTCAAATTGAATTTAGGAACTATTGGAACAAAAGCACCAGAAATTATCCTCAACAAACCCTATGATAGCAGTGTTGATATGTTTTCTACCGGAGTAATGTTTTATTAATTGCTTTGTGGTGGAAACTATCCCTTTTAACCAACAACAGAGGAAGAATACTTATCATAAATATTAAAAGGACGTAAACTATTTAAAAGTATCATAGCGAATAATATTAAATTTGTACCATAAGATGAAGTTCTACCACAAGAAATTTAGGAATTGATCAAAAGAATGCTTCATTATAATCCTGAAAATAGATTAAAATGGAGTGAAATTTTTGATTCTTCCATTTTCAAGCAAAGTTCTTAAATTATAATATTTAAAAGCTCTCTAATTGGAAACACATTTAGGATTTATTTCAAGAGGATGTGATGTCTAAAAGTTATAGAGTTTCTATATCAAAAATTAAGAGAAAATAGTTTCAATAGTTTCCCCTAGATTTGCAGAAATTGGCCCTTTCGCATTTACTGATGAAATAATAGACAAATCATAAATATTAAATGAAAAAAGTAAATAAACTATGTCCTATGATAATGAATGTATAAGCACTGTAAGCTTTCAAAATAAAGATGAAATCTAATAAATTCAAAAAGAAAGTAGTAGTATTAATGAACTTTTTGAAAAATATTTATCTAAACATAGATATTATATGCTACACAAAATTGTTTATGAACTTATTCATAAAACACATCACTCAAATATTAAGGAAATTCTGTTTCCTATACTTCTACTATCTAAAAAGATATTTCATTTATAGAAGGAACTAATTAAAATGATAGAGGAAGATGGAAATTTATTTGATTCTCCTTTTTATGAAAGCTTAATCGTTAGTGATCAATGGAAGGTATTAATAGAAGAGATGCTGAATAATAAGGGTTGGATTTTCGATTAAATTAAGCATAACATCATAACATTTAATATAAATATCAATCAAAAGAAAGATGATTATAAACTAAAATATGTAAAACTTGAATGGCTTGAAGAGGCAGAAGCATATTTTCTAAAAAATAATTTTTAAAATATTTATTAATAATGCTTAAACCGATATATCTAGTATTTGATAGGAGATATTTTCTAGAATGAAAAGGATAAGATTAAAAAAAAGTCTATTATTATATATTTAATCAAAAGTATGAGAACGGATAAAATAGATGTTGAAGATATACCTACATATTAATAAGATTCATTGCTTATTAATAAAAATATAGATAAACTTTTTGAAGAATCATGCTCATTTTATGATTAAAAATAATGATGAAATATACATAAAATTATTAATAGAATAATTATTTTCTTTAGAATTAATTTTTGATAATTATGAATTAATATAACATATGAATAGTTTAAATCATTAGCCTCCTCTCAATCTTAAGACTAAGTGAAGAGTTGATTCCTTTTAAATGTTATAGTCTGAAAGTGTTCTTCCATCTTCTAATTACTTTCCTGCAAAGATAAGTCTTTATTAATCAGGTGGGATTCCCTCCTTGTCTTAGATTTTAGCTTTGACAGCATCAATAGTGTCAGATGGTTCAACATCAAGAGTGATGGTCTTTCCTGTGAGTGTCTTGACGAAGATTTACATTCCTCCTCTCAATCTTAAGACTAAGTGAAGAGTTGATTCCTTTTAAATGTTATAATCTGAAAGTGTTCTTCCGTCTTCTAATTATTTTCCTGCAAAGATAAGTCTTTATTAATCAGGTGGGATTCCTTCCTTGTCTTAGATTTTAGCTTTGACAGCATCAATTGTGTCAGATGGTTCAACATCAAGAGTGATGGTCTTTCCTGTGAGTGTCTTGACGAAGATTTACATTCCTCCTCTCAATCTTAAGACTAAGTGAAGAGTTGATTCCTTTTAAATGTTATAATCTGAAAGTGTTCTTCCGTCTTCTAATTACTTTCCTGCAAAGATAAGTCTTTATTAATCAGGTGGGATTCCTTCCTTGTCTTAGATTTTAGCTTTGACAGCATCAATAGTGTCAGATGGTTCAACATCAAGAGTGATGGTCTTTCCTGTGAGTGTCTTGACGAAGATTTACATTCCTCCTCTCAATCTTAAGACTAAGTGAAGAGTTGATTCCTTTTAAATGTTATAATCTGAAAGTGTTCTTCCGTCTTCTAATTACTTTCCTGCAAAGATAAGTCTTTGTTAATCAGGTGGGATTCCTTCCTTGTCTTAGATTTTAGCTTTGACAGCATCAATTGTGTCAGATGGTTCAACATCAAGAGTGATTGTCTTTCCTGTGAGTGTCTTTACGAAAATTTACATTCCTCCTCTTAATCTCAAAACTAAGTGAAGGGTTGATTCCTTTTAAATGTTATAGTCTGAAAGTGTTCTTCCGTCTTCTAATTACTTTCCTGCAAAGATAAGTCTTTGTTAATCAGGTGGGATTCCTTCCTTGTCTTAGATTTTAGCTTTGACAGCATCAATTGTGTCAGATGGTTCAACATCAAGAGTGATTGTCTTTCCTGTGAGTGTCTTTACGAAAATTTACATTCCTCCTCTTAATCTCAAAACTAAGTGAAGGGTTGATTCCTTTTAAATGTTATAGTCTGAAAGTGTTCTTCCGTCTTCTAATTACTTTCCTGCAAAGATAAGTCTTTGTTAATCAGGTGGGATTCCTTCCTTGTCTTAGATTTTAGCTTTGACAGCATCAATTGTGTCAGATGGTTCAACATCAAGAGTGATTGTCTTTCCTGTGAGTGTCTTTACGAAAATTTACATTCCTCCTCTTAATCTCAAAACTAAGTGAAGGGTTGATTCCTTTTAAATGTTATAGTCTGAAAGTGTTCTTCCGTCTTCTAATTACTTTCCTGCAAAGATAAGTCTTTGTTAATCAGGTGGGATTCCTTCCTTGTCTTAGATTTTAGCTTTGACAGCATCAATTGTGTCAGATGGTTCAACATCAAGAGTGATTGTCTTTCCTGTGAGTGTCTTTACGAAAATTTACATTGTTTATTATTATTACTTTCTTTTAAGACTCAAGCTGTTTTTAAGGAAACAAAATTTTGTTTAATTCTGATTACTTAATGTTGTCGTTCTGGTAAATACTATTTCTATTTATAATTTACTTATGCCATAAATTACATTATAAAAAATTATAATCCTTATTCTGAATTTAAAAAATAAATTAAGTACTTATAAGAATTAGTTTAGTTAGCGTCTTATTAGTATTTGGATCATTCTAAATCATCGATTATAGCAATAAAACTACAAATCAAGAATCTACTTATTTAAGAAAATAAAAAGGAATTTATAAAATATTGTACATAATTTACATTAACATATTATTTAATTTTAAGAGTATTCAAACAAAACAAAAAGATTTGTTGTTAAAATTTACTTATTAGTATTTAGAGCGCCAAAGAATTAACCAAAAAAATTAGCATAAAACTATAATAAATTTATAAAAGCAAAATTTATTTCTAAGAATATAAGTTTATTAGGAGAAAAAGTTTTACTTATCTTGGATAATAATATATTTTAAATTAGTTTAATTTAATTAGATTAGAAGATTATCCTAACAATAAGATCACTAAAATTTTCAATTACTGAAAACTATTTAAAATAAAAAAACTAAAGGAAAAAAAAATATATTCGAAATCTTTGCAAATAACAATTTATGTAATATTTAGAATTTTAAAAATTTTACTATCAAAAAACAAAAATATACATTGAGAATATGTTTATTTAATGAGTTAGATAACCTTGAATTTATTCTATAAAATGAAACTCTAAGAAAATTTGGACAGAAGATCAAATGAATAATAATTATTAGAAATAAATAAGTTTTACCAACTGCTTATATAATTAGAAGAGATGATAGTCCTAAGCTCAAGAAAATACTAAATAATTCTCCAAATTGATTTCTTATATTGAAGAAAGATAATCTTGAAAGTTTTGGATATGCAAATACTTTCTTAAATTTAAATTAATTATGTTTTTATCAAGTTACACTTTATCATTTCTCGTTTTGTTGCTCTTTATTAGAAATTAAAGTATTCAAATAAAGCATATTCTTTTTGGTTCAAAAATCTGGAAATTTTTTCCTTAAACATATTTATATTTGATGAATAATATTTATATTTTGTATGATTAAAAGATTTAAATTATCCATTTTAATATTATATGATAAATTATTTTGGAGTAAAAATATAAAGCAACATCAAGATAATGCTAATAAATTTTAATATAAATAATCTATTTTCTATTATTGTATTTCTAGAAATTATATTTTAAAAATCAAACTATTAAATAATAAGATGTATATTCTAAATGTAGAATTATAAGTTAACTTTTAATAACTCAAGGCTTAATATATGAATTAAAAGTCTAGGAGAAGTAATGAAAATTATTATGCAAAGATCATCAAGATTAAATAGCAATTTTATCGATGATGGTGTTAAATATTGAAAAGTAGGAGTAGATAAATGCTAAGAGTGATTAATTATATAATTTAAATATACTTTTTGGTTAATTCTGATGTCCCAAGTAATGCTAGTGTTAGGTCCGAATAGAGTTGGAAAAAGCAGTTTAATCGATGCGCTCACTTATGGACAATTCCATAGAGAATTTTACCCATAAGATATACATTTCTAAGTTAAATTAGCAAAAGTAGCATAACACAGAGTTTATGAAGTATAATCAATAGAATGGGATGGAAAACCTTTGGGATTAGTTTAATTCTACTCAAATGTTGCTGATTTAATATTGATAGTTGTTAATATTTGCGGCTGTTATGATTAAATGGACTAAGTTCATGATATATACTAGGCTTTACCAATTACAAATAATAAATAATAAATAGTATTAATCGGTAATTTGAATGGATAAAATAAAAGAAATCAAAAGTTGTGTTAGAGCTTGAGTTAGTTTGCAAAATTAAATGATCTAAAACTTTATGAATTAGATAGCACAAATATCATGAATGTTTAAATGGAATTTCATTTTATCACACAACCATACTCACTGTTTGATGATATTTGGAATAGAAATTAAAATTACATTTCATAATTTGTGTCATAAGCTGTATCCTTATTCAATTGATAACTTATAATTTATCATAAAATATAATAATCAGTAAATTTCTATAATTGATGTATTTTCAATTTAAAAAGGATCAACATAAATGTCTATTTTTCAAATTCTTTTCACTTCAAATTTAAAATGTTCTTGGGGGCTGGAAAAAGATTGAGATTTTCAGTAATTTTATGACTGCAATATTCGTTAGATTCTTATTCAAATATATTAAGAAGAAGAATTTATGATTAAATGAATTTTTTTAAGTATTTATAAAAAGTATTCTAACTTATATTCAAATTCTGATATCCTACAAATATTATTTGATTTTACAAAAACTCCTCAAAAACCTTAAATATGCTACATAATTTTAAGTAAAATTAATAGATAATTAATTTTTCTTAATACTTACTAATTGACTATGAATTAGAAACTAAGTTTTGGTCAATATATATAATTTGAATTATTTATATAGAAACACATAAAGCTTAAATTAGTTAAAGAAAGATCAACTAATAGCAGTCAAATTTTCGAGTTTGGTTCTTTGTCTTCTCTTATTTCTTGAAAATAACTTGATTTCTTTTTAGGAAACTTGACCATCAATGTCCTTAACTGTAACTACATTGTTGAAATGAACAGATTTTTTTAGATTAAAATCATTCTGGAAATAATCATTCTTTTGATAGTTTGCTCTCTCAGTATTTAGATTATATAAAAGATCATCAAATTTATCTTTAGACTTTTTTTCTGTTTTTATATGTTCTGTATAGATTTCCTTTCTTGATGTACGTGAAATGTCAGGAAAAAATCCCCATTGCTTTAGAATTTGTTCTCCCATTTTACTTAATTAAGGAGATTTCTCTTTGACTGGACTAAGTTGTTATGGAAGTAATAGTGGTAAGCTTGTAGTATGTGAATGATGAACATTCAATTTACAATCAGAATTCTTGATATGAGATTTAGGTTCGTAGTGATATCTCATATACATCTTTAATTATTATAATAATAAATGATTCATAAATTATATTTGCTTGTTATATATATTGAGACAGAGTTTAAAGATATTATATAATATATGAAAAAGATTGTAAAAGGTAATGATTAAATACTTCTTCTTAATAAATGTGATTTAAAATTATATGAAATAAATGTTAATAACAAAGAGTTGCATCTATAATTCAGATGATGATATTTAAATATATGAGAATAATTTTTCAAAACTAGTATTTGTGTTTTATTATTTGCATAATTTTATAAATATTTATTTTATAAATTATCTGCTTCAAAAAAGATGAGTGAAAAAAAGTTTTAGGAATTAACTGATAAAAGACAAGGGCTTGAAAATGAGTTAAAAATATTAGAAAAGCAGATTTTTGATTTGGAAACTAAATATTTAGAAGAAACAGCTGCCACTGGAAATGTAATAAAAGGATGGGAAGGTTATACTACAATAAAAAGTGGAAAACTAAATGGAAATGTTCCAAGAAAGACTAAAGCAAATGCAAATGATCGTATTTTTTCATAAAGCAGTAAAACATCTCCATTTGTAAAATTTTTTATTAATGTGAGTACTAAATTACAGAAACTGTAGTAGAAGAGCCAAAAAGCCCCAAAAGTCCATAATTTAGACCTAGAAGAATGAAGAAAAAGAAGCATTATGGATACAAAAAAGAGTATTTATAAGAATTAAGTTAGTGATGTTGTAGAAAATTCTTAGGGTAGTTCTTCAGAGGATTTTTAATAGGATTAAGTAAAAAAAGTAAAAGGATCCAAGAAAATATGAAGTAATATTTATTATTTGTGTTATTTTTACATAATAGTTTGCAAATAAATCTAAGTCATAAAATTAATAATAGAAATTATAGTATTTGATAATCACTAAGGTAGATTTATTAATTTTGATCTGTTATTTTCAAATGCAAATTAATTATTGTGTTTCCCGTATAATTTATTTGTTAAAAGATAATTAAATACATAATAAATATTAAAACTTTGAAACCTTATGAATGTTCTTATATAAAATAGAATAAATATGGAATTTATGATACAATAATGATTCATAAATTGAATAACTTTAAGTTCTAGATTACTTTATAAGTAATATTATGAATTAAATTGTTTTGAGTTTAATGATTATTACATTTACTTTAGCTTGCTCGCTAAAATAATTATAATGTGAAGACCTGCTTGATAAGATTTCATGTGATTCTGTAACATCTCATGTGGCAATATGTTAATGGAATCAAAACACTAGTTAGTGCTAATTGTTTAAAGAAAGTTTTTTTAATTAAGAATAATGCAATTTTTAGAATGAACATGATTGGGATTCAAAATGTAACTAAGGAAAATTCATGTAATTTATAATCATATTTAATTAAAGTGAAGAAAAAGTATCTAGTTGTGAAGATATTACTTCATTTGATTTGTGCATTAAATTTTATGCTAATGGTTTTGGATGCACTTGGAAACATAATAAATGCATAAAAATATCATAATGCAGTGAGATCAATGATTTAATGTAATGTAGAATTTCTAGATTAAAAGAGAAGTAATAAATTTGATATAATGTCAAGATGTTAATTAGTTATAAATGGTGAATCATCACATATGGAAAGATAGCATGTTTATATAGCAAATTTGTTTCAAGAATACGAATGCCGAGCAAAGGATTGTAAATTTAATTTATTTTGGAAATGTCAAAATTTTGTGAATGGGAGAAGGTGTTTCTAATACTTTGATGAATGCACTTAATGTTCATATCTCACAACTATATAATCTTGTTTAGATCCAAATTAATGTACTTGGCAAAATAATGTTTGCAGAAACATATTGTACTTATAATTTTAATTAAATAGATGTTCTGATTTAAAAGGTAAATAATAATGTTAACTTAAACCATTTTGTTAATTTAATGATCAGAATTTACAATGTGAAACAAGAACAGACAATTAATTATATTGCTATGCATATGATATACCATCTGATCCAATAAAATCAAAAAAAAAAGTTGAAATTTGATTATTATTTAAGTGTTTATATATATAAAGATATATTTTATAGCACTGATATTATGAAAATATTTATAAAATAAAGATCGTTGTTTAAAATTGAGAATTTTTAATATAATTTTTATAATCAAATTTTTTAGATGAATCTATAAAATATTATTTATGTGAAATTTAGTTATACATTTAATGTTTATATATCATATTGCTTTCAGATATTTTGTAATTTATTTATTGAATATTTACACCAATTTGAATAATTTTTGATTTAATAATAATCTTTTGTAAGTTCTCTTATACCATTTATACAAAGTTTTTTTCTTTTTTATTTTCTAGATCTAAAATATTTTATATAAGGTAAATATAAGTCTTTAATTATTTCTATGAATTTTCATCAAAGCATTCCATACTTTTTTAGTTGTTAAAGTTGGTTATTTTTTTACAGTAGAAGATGTTTTAAATTCACTTACAGAATATTTTGGTGATTTAAAATTGTTGCTAAAAGTAGGAGAAGAAATTAACGACTAACTCATTTTATTATATTTGTATTATCTACTCCATTTAGATAATGCTTTCATTAATATTTTCTAGTTGTTATGTTCTTGAATAATCTTCATTTTCTAAGTTTCAATTTCAAGTTTTTGATGAATTTGTGTTAATGCGAATTTTAGTAATTACTATCTTATTTTATGAAAAGTTGCTTCTAATTAAAAGAAATATTCTTTTTTAAAATGATTTCGTCTTTATTCTTTAACTTTGAAATATGATACATGACAGGTTCTTGGAATTTAGCGAACAGGTGATTTTGATCTTGAACGTATAATTTGATTAAAATTCATTTAAACATATAAATTTTGTTTTCTGAACATAATGCAATCTTGTCATTTAAAATTGCATATTTCTCATCTTTCAAAGCTTAAATCTATGATGAATAAACTAAAAAAGAATTTTCATATTTCTATAGTTTTACATAAGAAATGATAATGATAAATAGAGATATGTAATAGAGAAGGGAATGTTTAAATATTACAATTATAAATTAGATTTACCATAAAAGAGCACCAATTATTATGGTATTGAAATTTAATAGTAATATAGTTTATATTATCAGAATTCCTATTGAATTTTTTGGTTTATAATGTATTTTTAATAGATAATAATACTTCTAATGTTAATTTAGTTTTTTTACTTAAGTTTATTAAAAAGAGTATTTTATCAAAATCCAAAAAAATAACTTAATTAAGGAGATAACTCAATTAAATATATGAATTATATAAAAAATAATTTAATAATCAATATTATTAATTTATTTGTCTCCAAGTGAAAGAAATAAATTATAAGTATTTTGATCTAATTCTAAAAATTAATCAACAGAATATAAATAAAATAGCATACACAAGAAAACTTAAGATTAAATAATTCTTAGACTCAAATGACGATAACTTTTAGGTTGATTAGGAGAGTATATTAATAGGAAATGTCAATGAAACTATTAAGGTGATGTCTCGTTTAAGTGGAATATATCAATTATTTTCAGTTCTGATTTGGTAAAGAGGTAATAAAGGTATATTCAATTTAAAAAACGTAAAATTTTTTGATCCAAATCTCTTATTAATATTAATTATCAATGATGTTTCTCATTCCTTTAATTTTACTATTTCAACCTAGCTTTAGTTTTCGTAGTTTTGGAGCCAATTTTACTAAAGCAAACTCAAATTTTAGTTGTCCACAATATCACTATTATTAACCAGACTTAATTCCTCATACATGCGTTGGTATATATCTTTTATAAAGAAGGGTACATCTCAATATGTAAAGGAGTTACTGAAGTAACTATAAAGATATAAGATAATTAAGAAGTGCTATGTCATCCTAGATTTTAAGCTTTTTATTTAATGCCTTTATCTTCTAATAATTTTATTGTTCGTTGTATTTCCCCTTTTACAACAACTTACCAATATAATTAGAATGGAGATGTAACTTATTCATGCTAATGTAAATTGAGAATTAATTGTTTTTTAGAAACAAATATTGGATATTGCCTTTTAGCTTAAAATTACACTACAGTGTTAAAATGTTAGTATTGTTATGGATATGCAGCTGGGCCATTGTGTAATACATTATTACCTGGTATATAGAGTGGGATATTTTAATGTAATAAAAATTTGATGTTTGATTAGAATGTCCATTGAATTGTAAGGATTGTGATGTATCATTATCATATTGTATAAGTTGTTTGGATGGGTATACAAAAAGCAGTCTAAGTGATACAAAATGCAGTTATTGTAATAAAATCATTAAAAATTAGAATGTAAATTAGGAGATGCAAGTTGTTCATATGAACCTTTAACTGGTACATATATAACATTAAGTTGTTCAATTGGGTATGAACAAACAATTGTTGGTATTTCAATAGTTTGTAAAAGTAAAATATAATATTAAGATAATTAGAATGTATTGATTATTGCAATTAATGCAGAAATGGTATATGCAGTTCTTGCATTACAGGATATTAATTAGTGAATGGGAAATGTTTTGGAGATCCAAATTGTATGAAATTTTAGTAAGTAATATAATTATTAACATAGAATTGTTTATAATTCAAATAATTCTCCTACTGGAATTAATTGTTTAGAGTGTGATTTTGGATATTTTAAAAAAGGTTAGATTTGTTAATGTAATTAATAATTGGTTATATAATAGTGTGTTCAACTATACCTGGTTTAGAGACATGTTTTTTATGTAATTCAGAAACAGAATGTAAGACATGTTAATCTAGATATTATTTGAATGATTAAAAAAAGTGTGTACCTTTTGATGGATGTGATGTAAGATGTAATACCTGTTTAACTACTAATCCAAAGTTTTGTACTACTTGTGATTACATTAATTTTAAAAGAGTATCAACAGGTGATGGTAATTGTGTTTGTGCATAAGCATAAAATTATGCTGAAAAATATGGATCATGTGTTTTATGCACAGAAGGATTTTGTAAAACTTGCACTCTTAACTTTTTTGAATGTACATCATGTGATCCAGCAAGGAATAGAATTCTAGTAGATAATAATTGTCCATGTTTATAAGGATATTATGAAACTGAATTAGATGATAAGAAATGTTTAAGTATTAAATCTTTAATGGATTTAGAATGTCATGAAACTTGTTATAATTGTGATAATCCAACAAAGAATGATTGTACTGAATGTGATAGTCTTAAAAATAGATATTTGTTTCAGGGATAATGTTTATGCAAAAGAGGATATGTTGAAATCTTATCAAATGGAGCTTTGCTTTGTTTAGGTTCATATATCAATATAATAGGATTATAGCTTGTCATTCAAGATGTGAAAAGTGTTCTAAGCCAAAAGATGCTACTACTAATTAATATTGTACTCTTTGTATTCCAGGTTAGAAGAGGATGTTGACAGACAAATTTAAATGTGAATGTATGAAAACATATGGGGATAATAATGGTCTTGTAGATATATGTTATTGTAATACTAAGATTATATATTATAGAATGTTATTATACTTGTGGGAGTTGTGTTGGTGATCAGGCTACTAATTGTAATATGTGTTTGGAATCATCTTATAGATATTTGACATTGACAAATGAATGTAAATGCAAAGATAATTATTATGAAGATGGTATCAATAATAGAGATTGCAAAAGTATTATTTATTAATTAAATTAGGATGTCATTATTCTTGTTATAATTGTGATAGCAATTCTAATATTGATTAATGTATCTAATGTCCTCCAAGTAGAATACCTGATGGAATAGGATCTACTTTTAAATGTTTATGTTCTGATCCTCATACATTTGATGATGGTTAAAGTTTAATTTGTAGTTAATGTCATTATTCATGTAAAACTTGTAATGGATATGATGAGAGTGATTGTTTAACTTGTGATTTGGATTATAGATAATTTGTATTTTCAAAATGTGAATGTCCAACTGGATATTATGAAGTAGGTTAACTTTAATGTTCATGTAATATTTAAAATTATTATATAAGAATGTCATTTTACTTGTCAAAATTGTTATGATAAGAATTAAGATAATTGTATCACTTGTTCAGCTGATTTAAATAGAATTTTAATGGGAAATACATGTTAATGTAAGAGTGGTACATCAGATTATAATGGTACTTAAGCAATGTGTGATAGTAATAATAATATATATTAATAATATTAGAATGTTCATATCGTTGTGCAGATTGTACTTAAGTGGATGTTAATTAATGCATAAGTTGTCCAGAATTTTCATTTAGAGAATTAGGATCTAATAAATCTTGTTCATGTCCATCCAATTTAATTGATATTCCCACAAATCCAATATGTCAAAGTAATCATTTAATATTATTAATCAGTTTGTCACTTTACATGTTCTTCATGTTCTGGATTTAAATCAACATAATGTACATAATGTAGTGATTTATAATAAAGACAATTAAATAGTCTAGGAGAATGTGAATGTAAAAGTCATTATTATGAAATTGGAAGTGCAGAATGTCAAAGTTATTTCTATTATTATGATTTTTAGTTTGTAGTAAATTTTGTTTGGATTGCTATCAAACTGCTGATTCATGTACTTCTTGTTAACCTGATAGATATTTGGATAATGTTAGTACTTGTCTTTGTAAAACAAAACTATAAGGAATTAAGATAAGTACATTCTAATTCTCAACCTAAACATCTTGTTCTAATTGTCATTATTCATGTTTGACTTGTGATGGATTTTCATCTTCAAATTGTACTTCATGTTTAGATTCTGAAAATAGAATTTAGACTGGAAGTACTTGTGGATGTAAATCTAATTATTTTGATTTTGGTTCTACTTCATGTTAATGTATAAATTTTATAATTAACATTTAATAGAATGTAGTTACAAATGTGAAACTTGTTTTTAAAGAGAAGATTATTGTTTAAGTTGTTCCCCTTCTAGTTTAAGATAACATAATAATTTATTGAAATTATGTAATTGTCCAAATGGCTATTATGATGATGGAATAAATTCAATATGTTAAAGTATTTAATATTATAATAAATAAATAGAATGTCATTACTCATGTTTAAAATGTATGGGTATATCAACTAATTGTGAATTATGTTCTGATATATCTAAAAGAATATTGGATGTCAATTTATTAACTTGTAATTGTATCTAAGGATATTATGATGATGGAGTTGAAATTTGTAAATAATGTCATTATTCTTGTTTGTCCTGTAATGGTTAAGGATCTAATTCATGTAATTCATGTCTTACAGTAAGTACTACATTTAGAGTATTTTATAATAAAACTTGTAATTGTTTATCTGGATACTATGATGATGGATCATCTATTAATTGTAAGAAATGTTAGAATTAATGTTTAACATGTCAAACTTATTCATATCAATGTTTACTTTGTCCAATTACAAGACATTTAATTGGATAGAGTTGTGTTTGTGATGAAGGATATTATGATATTGGTACATAAAAGTGTAATGAATGTAATTCTAATTGTTTGAGTTGTTAAACAACATCTATTAATTGTACTTCATGTGATTCTACTAAATAAAGAGTTTTGAATATTTAAACAAAAACATGTGTTTGTTAAAATGGCACTATAGAAATAAATGGTATTTGTTAAGAATGTAATGCTTCATGTAAAACTTGTTAAAATTCAATTTCATAATGTACATCATGTTAATCTATGAGACTATTAATAAATAATGAATGTATTTGTATAGATGGTACTTATGAATCCAGTATTGATAATAAATGTCATTTTTGTTATAAGACTTGTTTAACATGTGTTTAACAAGATACTACATGTTTAACTTGTTCTGATGCAGATTTTAGAATTATGAAACCAGGAAATATTTGTGCATGTTTTGATGGATATTTTGAAAATTCATTAACATTATCTTGTAATAAATGTGATAATTCTTGTAAAACATGTGAACTTATAGCAACAAATTGTACTTCTTGTGATGAAGTACTTAATTATAATCAATAATTTAATCAATGTGTTTGTAAATCTGGTTATTTTTATAATGCTATAACAAAATTATGTGAAGGTATTATTATTAATATTTATTATAGCTTGTAATTTTACATGTAAAGAATGTAGTAGTTAGTTTAATTGTATTGAATGTGACTTAAATACTAGATATTTTGATGATCAAAATTTTAAATGTCTTTGTTAAGATGGCTATTATGAGGTCAATCTTAATTAATGTTAAAGTATATTGATATGTAATAATTATTAGTATGCAATATCTCATGTTAAACTTGCATTACATCTTCTAATAATTGTACATCATGTGAAACACTTCTATATTATAGAATTTTAAATAATAATTAATGTATCTGTTAGGATGGATATTATGATATTGGAATATCAATGTGTTAATAATGTAATGGTGTTTGTAAAACATGTTAATTATCAGCATTCAAATGTTATTCATGTTATCAAAATGATCACATTAGAATACTTGTTAATAATTAATGTATCTGTCAATCTGGTTATTTTGATAATGGAACTTTAGTGTGTTAGAGTAATAGATAAAAATTATAATTAGAATGTTCAAATGAGTGTCTTACTTGTAGTGGATCAGAGAATCATTGTACTAGTTGTGATATTAATTAAAAAAGAATAGATTAATCAATTATTTATAGATGTCCATGTATAACAGGTTTTTATTCTGATGAGAATAAGATTTGTTAAAGTAATAATTAAATTTAATAATAGAATGTCATATTAAATGTGCTTCTTGTCTTAATTAAAATGATCATTGTTTGAGTTGCAAATTCTTACCTAATAATAATAGATATACACTTTCATAAAATTGTGATTGTAAATCTGGTTATTATGATGATGGTATTTAATTACAATGTTAATAATGTAATCCTAGATGTAAAACTTGTTTAAATACATCAATTTATTGTTAAACATGTTTTGATAGTCTAAGATTCAACCCACCTTAATGTGATTGTATTAATGGTTATTTTGAAAATGAGTAAAAATAATGCTAACGTATATAAATGTATTAATCTATTATTAGCATGTAATCATGAATGTAATACTTGTATTAATGAATCATAGAATTGTTTAACATGTAAACCTGGTAGAATAACAAATTAATGTATATGTTAAGAAGGTTATTTTGAAGCTGGATTGTAAGCATGTTTAAGTAATTTATTATATAATTTACATAGAATGTGATATTTAATGTAATACATGTAATGTGATAACCTCAAATTGTTTAACATGTAAAGGTGATCGTATCAATCCACCAAATTGTACATGTTCATAAGGTTACTTTGATGATTATGTCAATGATAATTGTTAATTGTGTGATTCATTATGTAAAACATGCAATCGATATGGTTGTATCTCTTGTGCAGGAAATAGAATTTTATCTGAAGAATTCACTTGTGATCCACCTGAAAATTCTATATGTAATGATATCACTCCTTGGTGTTCAAGTATATATTATAATATATTATTTTTAGCTTGTGAAGTTGCAGTATTGAATATTCAAATATCTGATGATTTGAAATCTATAATTGTTATATTTGATTTCCCTTTAAATCCTTAAAGTATATCCAGTTAAGTTTAACAAAATGTGTGTTATCAAATACTATCCAATACTAGTTTAATTAAATTTGGACTCAATCCTTAATGTAAAATTGATGATATTGATAACAAAATTCTATATTTAAACTTTGGTAGTAATCCAACTATAATTGAAGGAGATACTATTGAATTCCTTCCCAATACATTATAATAATAAGATTGCAATGTTAAGTTATCAATATTTATATTAAACAATGTTAAATCACCATAAAATCCTGTTAGTCCTATTTTAGAATTCAATGTACCTGAAATTTAATTAAATCCTTGTGATAATAATATTATTACAATAAAATCAAAATCTAATGATGGTTTTAGAGGATTAAAAAATATTATCTGGACATATATTGTTTATGGATCCTTTGGCAATGGAGATCTTGATAACTTTGTCTAATAATAAACAAGTCTCTAATTACTAGATTTAAATATAGATGCTCTTATATTACCAATATAATCTAATATTACATTTACAGTTAGATTTTCTAATTTTATTGGTCAATAATCATAATAAATCATTAAAATATTAACTCATTCAGGTGCTGCACCTTCAGTTAATTTTAATGTTAAAAAACAATTTTATTCATTTTCAATTATAAATATAGCTTTTACAATATAAAAGATTAATTGTACAACATAATTGATTGAAAATTCTAATTATTAGATAAGTTTATAAGAGAATGCTAGAACATTTGGTTCATCTTCAGAAATTGATTACAAAACAATTTCAAATCAGAAAGAATTTAATATAAAAATTCCATCTTATAAATTAACCCCAAGAGCATTATATACATTTTAATTAAATGTTTCTGATTCATCAATAAATTACTTTTCATCATAATAAACTATAATTGAAATAATTCCTGCAGGATTCTTATGTAAATTCAATGGAGTCTAACCAATATAAGATTACAAAAAGGATCTAAAAATATTAATTGAATGCTAAGATTTAGATACAAAATATTTACCTAATTAAGATCCTGATCTAACTATTAATGTTAATTGTACTGATTTATCTACAAATAATTTCTGTTTGGACATGAAATCTTAAAAAATTAAAGTAAATAAAACAGATTATGAACAAAATATATTGAAATATTCAGTAAAATCATTCACAGTTTAATCATGGAAAGTGACTGCATACAAAAATGGATCATATTAAACTTTTGAATAAATAGTTGTATTCTTAGAAGATAATTTTAGAGAATTACAAATGAATTATAGTATGGGTTATAATATGAGACCAATTAATAGTTATGAAACTCTCAATTTCACTTATTTAATACCTATCAGAGATTTACCATTGATTTTAGAATATAGTATAGGAATAATATATGATTTTGAAGTTTTGGCTATATTACAACCAAGTTGTTATTAATATTAATTTAGATTGTTTGATTATTATAGGTAATTTAATAAAGGAAATTAAATTAATCTTAAATTTTTAGTCTAATATATTAATGATATAATGCCAGCATAATATAATTTAAAGATAAATTTAAATTAACCACCTTAATGCACAATTTCTATTGATTCTAAAGGTAATAAAGCTTTAAGTTATATCAATGTAATAACTAATTGTCTATTTTCAATTGACACTCCATATAAATATTAACTAAGAATCTTACTCAATGAAAAAGATTATGTAGATTACAAATCAACAAAATCTGATTATTCATTAATATTATACTCATTTTAGAGTTCAAACAAATTCTAAATTTTACTACCCTACTCTTAAATATATGTAATTGTATAAATTATGGATGCAGATGGATCAATAACAAATATTGAATAAGAAATATTAATAGATAAAATCGATTAAATTTATTTTAATTGTTCAACACTTTCATATTAGAATTCCACTTTTCGATATCAAATTGCTTTAGCTTTAGAATTATTTCTTAATAATAATCAAAATTAAATTTGTTTATAAGTTGCAAACTAAATCTTCTCTAATATCAAATAATAAGCTACTACATATAAATTTGAAGATTAACAATTAGCTTATAAATTTATCAAAGTTTATACACATTATTACTTAAATATGAACTATACAAACTCTACTAATTTAACTTAAAGAACACTACAAGAATCTTCAATTAATAGATGTTATGACAATACAAGCTAGAAATTCATTATTACTAATTCAAAAGATTCTAATGAACCATAATATAATTACTCTTATTTATAGACAAATGTGAATAAATTGAAAAATAATATAAATCAATTAATAAAAGATAAATTTTAATTAGAATTATAAATAAATGAAGACTCTTTAATTTTATAAGAATCACTTTTTTAACAAAGAGAATTAATAATAGAATCATTACAAATTTCAATACTATTCATTGATGATGCATTTTCAATATTATCAAAAACAATCATAACTATGGATAGTGAAAAAATATTAATATATAATATTGGTGAATAACTTTTATAATTAATTTAATCAATTTCTGATTAAATCAATAGTCAAGCTTAAGTTGATGGAAATGAACTAAATATTTATGGATAATAAGTATCATGGAAATTAAAAAGATAATCAAAAACTAATTTCAATAAATTATCTAATATTGAATTTGATTTCACTGATCATTTCGTTGCCTTTATTGAAAAAGCATAAACATCTATCTCTTATAATTTCTATCATTTATTAATTGATTATTAATATTAATTACAATAACAATTAAATTATTCATATCTGTAGATAGATTAAAATAAATTAATAATTGTAAGACTTAGAAATTATAGAACTATGTAAAATTATGTAAATTAGGATAATTTCTCATAAAAATATAATGTTCAATTAGAATAATTATAATATTGTGAAGAAACTTAGATATATAATTAAAATGACATTTATTAACCTTCTTGTATTTAATTATCTAATACTAATTTGTTTCACATTTGCGATATAAATGCCATTCACCAAAATACTTCTGTTTAAGTACTTTGTAATTGTAATTAATTTGGAAATGTATTTTTAATTCAAATACCAATAAATTAAACTAAAAATAAGAACAACTCTGAAATTTCAATAGATCCTATAATAACAGAATAGAAAAATCTATAAATTTTTGAATAACCATTTATCTTACTTTAAAGCATATTAATTTGCTTTTCCATATTAATTTATTATCAATTGTATACTATAGAAAATAAACCTAATGAATAGATAACTTAAGTGTATTAAAATATAGAGAGTTCTGATGATTTAAATAAAATAGAGAAAAAGGAGCATTTAAAATGTTATCCAGGGGATATCTTTATTATTAAAGAGAATTATAAAGTATTTATTGTATCTATATTAGTACATTCATCAATTTTTTTCGATATTCTATTGTGATGATTTGATTTTAAAGAAGAGTTATAGGTTCCTACAATTTTTTACAGAACTTAGTTTTCTGAATCCTATGGCAATTTGTTTAATAACTGTATTATCAGATGAATTGCTATTAAAAATGGTGTTCTTCATCAATTTTTCGATTATCTTATTAATGAGATTTATATTTAAGTTATTTTAGGCAATATATAGATTTGGTGGAAGGTGTGCTATATTTATAGTCTTTATTTTAATATTGCTCTAAATACTTTCCTATATATTGTTCATATATGCACTTATAAATAAGTAATATATATATTATATATATATTAGTAATGAAAACACTGGCTATATCAATATACAGATATTTTTGATTTCAGGAGGAACAATAGTATTAACATATTTCATATATGATCCTGTAATAATTATGGTCAGAATACTTTTATATAAAATAATAATTTAAAGTATTAAAAGCAAGTAACTTAATCCACTATATCATTTTGTCTATTTTTTCATACAAAATTATAAGTTAGATGAAATATTTGACAAATATATAATATTTTGATTTAGAGTTAAATGAATAAAAATGATAATATTTTTAATCATATAAAAAATAAATATAAAATTCTCTAATATTATTATAATTTCAAATCAAATCAATTTATATTGAGATAATTCATTCTCTAAATTTTCATGGAATATAAAAAAGTATAATAAGTGATGCAAAGGATTTAATTAATTAGATTTAATACTTGGTAAAATCAGATTATACAAACATATTCTAATAAAAACAATTAATGGCTCTAAAATAACAAACAAAACTATTAAAAAACTTAAAAAGACAATAATTAAAGTTACTCTATCCAATTCTGTTATTGAACTAAAAATTATTAATATATATCATATTACTTAAAATCAATTATATATGCAATTGATGAAGAGAATAGCAATACTATTTAAATTATAGCACATATAATGGTTATCAATATTCCAAATCGAGATAATACTCTAAATATTTTCAGTATTCCTCTAACAATTTCAAATAGAATACAATTTATTAAAATAAATAGTCCATATATCCAATTATTATTAATTTATAATATCTAAAATTCTAACAAAAAAAGTAATAATGATAAACTTATTAATGAAAAGCTACTTAGGATTCTAGTACTCAATTTATTATGATTAATTTCATAATAAAAAAGAGATGTTATCTAATGCAAGTACTAAATAGATAATAAAATATATATACTTTTAATTCTTTCTTAAAAATATATACATTTCCAGGATATAAATGTATAGTTTATCTATTAGTATTGATTTCACATTACTAATTAATTATGCCCTATTTATGTATTTTTATTTCTTGATAAACATAATATAAATATGCTATTAAAGTAATTATACAATAAATATTAATAACAATGTATAGAGGATCAGTAAAAACATGATCTATTTAAATTGTTGGATTTTATTTAAATTTTGGAATATCAATATTTTCTATTATATTATTTCCTATTATTTATTTTATTAAGAAAATCTCTCCTAAATAATTACATTAACATGATATTAATGTTAAATTTAAAGATTCATCATATTGTTATATTAGATTACATTTTTTAAGTTCATGATTGGTTGTTTTGGTTATACAAATTAGATCAAATTCTTGGATAATATTTAAATCACTTTTACAAGTTGAGTAATTATTAAAATTAATGATATAATTATCTAGTTCTTCAATTAATATAAAGGGTTTCTTCTAGAAATAATTCTTTAAAGATACTATTTTAATAGGTTAATTAGTTATCTCAATTTGAGAATCATTTGAATAATTTAACGATTTAAAAGAAAAATTGGAAGAAAATAGATATGGATTTAAGATTAGGTTCATTTATTATAATTAGCAAAAGTATACTAAGAAATCAAAAGAATTAATTTCTAAATTAAGTAATTTATTAAAGTGTTTTCTGCTTATTCTTTTTAATGTCAAATTAAATGAAACTCCTTTAAAATCTTAATGTATACCATCAACTATTGCTTTTTCTTAAATGATTGATATAATTGTATTAATTTAATCTAACAAGAACATGCTTTGATTTAACATTTCTTAATCAGGTTAATTAATTAATGATATACTTTAAAAGATGTCATCAATTAAAATTAAGGATGATTATAATAAATCAATTTAGAATTCTTTATTTTATTCTAATAATTGATCCCAAAATAATGAATTATCATTTAATTACTTAAGAATAGTTTAGATATCTAATAATGATGAAGATATTAAATTTTTGATTAAAAGTACATTTTAGATAATTGTATTCTTTATTTATATTTAGGTATCATTTTATTATTTATATTTTCCATAAACAATAAAATGTTTTTTAATTTAATCAAAGCATTCATTTATTCCTGTTTATTGTTATTCTTCCATCAATCTAACTTATCCTTTATCTATTTTAGTAGATGTTTATATTTATTTAAATAATTTAATTGAAGATAAAATGAGTTATTTATCTTGGTTTTTAGTTATATATATCATTTATTTTAAGTTGTTGTAAATAATAAGTGATAAATTATAACATTCATCATTATAGGATTCGAATAGTAAACTAATTTTGATTTTAAGATTTAATGATTAATTAAAATTAAGAGTACAATTCAATTTATTTTTATTTACTTTAAACTTTTAATATATATTAGTTATTGATCCTCCTAAATTAATAACCTATACTAAAACATTTATATTTGATGAATTCATTGAGGATGGTAGTGATAATTCAAATATATTAGAAGTTTAATACTATTAAAATGTAATGGAATAATCAGATTCAAATTTCATATATTGATAATAATCAGATTCTCTATAGAAATACTTTAATTAATATGAATATGGGAAGTTGTTTGAATAATCACAAATTGCAGCTATTGTAAAGTGATTAACATTATTTTATAGATTTATTTAATTAATTTATAATTTTTTTTAACAAGGAACAGGTTAATTGAGATTTAGATTTAAATTGTATAGGTTAGGCATAATATTATCACTAAATTATGCATTAAATCTTAGATTAATTTAATTACCTCTATTCATTTGAGTAATATAATCAAAAAGTCTAAATTAGAATGTAGTAAAAGTTGGTTAAATTATATTGATAATCTAATAATCATATACAATTCCAACTGAATAATCAATCAACTTTTATTATTAATCTTCATTAAATATAAATGAGAAATTGAGTAATTCAAAATTATTGATATCCCTCATTAGATAACCACTATTAAAATCTATTTTTTGTATTTTAAATTCATATTCTAAGAATACGATTATTTCTTTAAAATGATATTCTATTGTTTTCTTAATAACTTTAAGAGACCACTCTTGAATTGTAAGTGGTTCAACACTAAATTTCTTTACATGTTATAGTTTCTCTGTTTTATTAACAGGTATGATTTTTTTATGTATATCAATACATTTTTGATTTCTTGTTAATTCATAACATGATATCTCTGTAAATAGATCTGGATCTTCATTCCAATCAAATTATACATCTAAATCTTTGCATTTAATAAATAAATTCATATCCTTTGCAAAATATTAAACATTTAAGATTCCATAAAATTAACATACAATACCTGCTGAAATAATTTAGATTGTAAAATTCTAAATCTAATTTTGTTATGAAATTTGATTAGTTACATTAATTTAAAAAGTATAATTAGTATTTGGTGATAGTTGATATTATGGTATTGCAATAGAATGATCTTCTTAAGATGTAGTAATATTATAATAAACATTTGATTCTGATGCATCTTATGAACTCTTTTTTATTTATAATAATTCTATTGCATAATTTTAAAGTTGAGAATTTGACACATCTTTTTTGTAACATTAAATAGTTTAGATTTTAAAATTAAGATTAATCTTTTGATATGTAAAATATCTTCTAATAATATTTAAAGAAATTGTAGGTGAATCTCCACTGTTAGTTGTAATAATAAAATGTTATTCTTGAGAAGTAGACAAAAAGTTCTAGAATTGAATGAAGAAAGTAATTTTGGAATTAATTGGTAAAGTAGTTGAAGGTATGATTAAATTGAAATCCTTTATGGTATTTTGATAATCAATGAAATCATCTAATTCTTATGTATTACCATTTGAAGATGTATATGACCAATAAGGATTTGTTAATGCTCTTTTTCCATTATTTATTCTATTAATTTAATAGATCTGAATTTCAACACAAGGATTGATTATATAATCTGGTACATCAAATTCTATTTAAGGTTATAATAAATTCTTGGGAGGTTTAATGTAATTATTAACAAAAATTGATAATGATTATTCACAACTGAGATGAGAAAGTGAGTTTTTATTGAAAAGCAATTCATCACCTACATTTATAATAGGATAATCTCCTAATTAAATAAGTAATTCATGATTATTAGATGGATTTATTAAACAAATAGGATTTCTTCCAAATTTATCAATTGATATAATTTCAAATATTTATTCGCATTTATTTGATAATGAGTAAGATTGGAATATTTTACCATCTAAAGGAAAGTCAAATAAAATTATTAGACTATCTAGTTCATCAGAGAAATAAATATTTAATACAGCTACAATGCAATCTTGAAATAATAGATATTAAATATATACTAGAACACCATGGAGTATTTTGATAACACACAGAATTTGGTGGAGAATCACATGTCATTTCTTAAGATAATATTCTGTTTCCATTACAAGATATACATCCATTAATATCACATGAATCACAAGTTTAATGACATTGTTGACAACTCTCATTAATATAATCATCATAATATCCATTAGGACATTTACAAATAGGAACTTAAATTCTGTCACCCTTACATGAAGTACAATTATATGAATCTTGACTACAAGTTAAACATTTAAATTAACATTCTAATAGAATATAATAAAGTTTAATTACAAACACAATTAATTAAACCAGCTTCAAAATAACCATCAGAACATTCACAATTAGGTCCAAATCTATCTGGTTTACAAGATAAACAATTAGTTGGATTTGATATACAAGTACTACAATGATGTTCACAAGCTAAATGTAATATAATAATAGTTAATACGTTAACATGTTAATTATTCATCTTCAAAATATCCATTAATACATTTACAAAGAGGAGGATTCTATCTAAAATTATTATTGCAAATTAAACAATTATTTGAATTATTTTAACATAATTTACATTAATAACTACATTTCTAACATTAAATTTATGTTCCATCATCATAATATCCATCTTTACAATTGCATTAATATGATAAAGAATAACGATGTGAATTAACTTGATAATTACAACTGATACAAGTTTCATTTGTATAAATACAATCATAACATTTTATATGGCATTCTTAATATGATTATTTAAAATACTTTGACAAATCTAATTTTAATCTTCATAGAATCCTGTAATACAAGGACACTTCTTTTAAATTGAGTTATCAATTCTTTTTTAATTTACATCACAACTAGTACAAAAATTAGATTGAATTTCACAAGTTTAACAAGAATTTGAGCATTCTTTATATAATATTATATTTTACTTTCACAAATTAATGATCCAGAATTGAAATATCCATGTTAACAAGTACATTAATCTAATTATAATATTCTATGTTATTCAGACTCATAACATGATGTACATTTAGTAGAAGATGTCTGACAAGTTTTGCATATTTCAGAACATTTCTAACACATTGAAACACCAACATCATAGTAACCTTAAATACATTAACATGTATTATTATTAAGTAATCTAAAGTATAATTGACTACAAGTTTAACAATTAATTGATGTATTCAAACAAGTTTAACAAGAATAATGGCATTCTTAATATATATATATTATATATACATTAACATTGTTCTGTATTTATTTCAAAATATCCATTTCTACATACACATTTCATAGATGAATTGTCATATTCTCTAGTAAATGTATTACATGAAATACATTCATATTGACTTTAACATTATAAACAACTAAAATGACATTCTATTAATAATATTATAATAATTACATTAACATAATTTAGTAATAACATCATAATAATATTTAGACATACATACACATTAATTAGATTAAATATCATAATGAAGACTTGAATCACAAGATGTACAATGATTAGCATTATATTTACATGTTAAACATGTCTAATTACATTACATACAATGTTAATTTGTTAGATTTTCATAATATCCATCTATACATTCACATGTAGTTCCCCATTTTAAAATTCTGAAATCTCCACTTATACAAGATAAACATTATGTTGCAGTATATATACATGTTAAACATGAGGGATGACAAAGATAACATTATTTATCATCATAATCTTCATAATAACCATCATTGCATTTACAAATAGATCCAATTTATATTCTATCAATTGGACAAGTTGTACAATTATCTTATTAATTAATACAAGTATAACAAGTTATATTACATTATTAACAAACTCCATTTAATTCAAAATATCCATATTTACATACACAATTATTCAATTCTAAATTTAACATTCGATTTTATTAAATATCACATTCTATACATTTTGTTGATGATTTAAAACATCTATAACAATTAGCATCACATTTTGAACATAAATCATATCCAATATCATAATATCCATTTAAACAAACACAATTTTATTATAAGTTTCTAGTTTAAGGACAAGAAGTGCATTAATAAGAATAGGATATACAAGTTTTACATTAATAATCACATTTTTAACAATTTGCTGAATATCCATCATCATAAAATCCAGGTAAACATATACACTAATTTAAATACAATACTCTTTTTGATACTATCTAAGATATACAACTTAAACAATTCTAAAAAGTATTACAACTTAGACAAGAATAATGACATTTTTGACATTACTAAATACCTGAATCATAGTATCCTTGATTACAAGGACAATCAAATATTAAATCATTAAGTTATCTATGTGATGAGACTAAACACTCATTACATAATGTACTCAATTTAGAACATGTAAAACAAGAATAATGGCATTCTAAATTTATTTAATGATAATATTACTTTAACATAAACTATTTTATCCATCATCAAAATATCCATCAGGACATTAACATATCTTTAAAATCTAATTTAATACTCTAAGACTATTCTCCTCACATTCTAAACATGTATCATTCTTTAAGATACATAATTTACATTTTATACTACATTCTTGAAATTTATATTATTTATTAATTACTTAAACATATTGCTCTACCTACTTCATAATATCCATCCTTACAAATACATGTAGATCCAATCTAAATTCGATTTTCAGTATCAAGACATGTAATACATTAATTTTGTGCAGAACTCTTTTAACATGTTAAACATGTATAATGACAATCTGAATGATAGATTATTATTTTTACTTTAACATTAAAGTACTCCCTTTAATTCATAAGTACTTATTTGATATCCCTATATTTTTGTTTAACAAAGACATTTATTTCCATCCAAATATCTATCTTTTGAACAAGAAATACAATTATCATATTAATCTACACATTCTTAACAATATGAACTACATTCTATAATTTATAATTAATTAATACTTTAACACTCTTAAACTTCCATTTCAAAATAACCCTTCATACAAATACATTCATTATTTATTAATTTTCTGAATTTATTCAAATTACAAGTAGTACATGATTACTCAGTTCCATCTGTGCAAGATTAACATTTAAAATGACACACTATTAATAAATGTTGATAATTAAATACATTTGCATAAAGGATTTTCAATTTCATCATAGTATTCTTCAGTGCATGAACAAGAATTATCTGATCCTAATTCTCTTCCTGAATTAGAAGGACAATCTAAACAATAATCATTAGTATCCTTGCAACTTTTGCATTTATATGAGCATTCTAAAAATATATAAATAAATCACTCACTATCACAAATTGGTTCACCAACAATATCATAATATCCTTCCATACAAATACATGTATTTCCAATCTAAATTCTATATTATAATTCTTTAGAACAATCTAAACAATTATCAAAATTCACATTATCACAAGAATTACAACTATAATGACAGCCTAATTAATAATAAAGTACATTACTTTAACATTCTAGAATTCCTATATCATAATATCGAATAGGACAATTACATTATACTTCATCATATTCACGATAATTTGTATCACAACTCAAACAATTATAATTTTCTGATCCATCACATGTTAAACATGAATAATGACAAGGTTGGCATTCCATAGATCCCTCCAAATCAAAATAACCGTTTTCTTAACAAACACAAATAAAAGTAGATCCAGCAATAATTGATATTCTTGTAGAAGGACATTCAGTACATTTATCAATACCAGAATCAAATAAACAATGTTGACATGAATAATGACATTCTAATAAATTTATTCAATTTAATTTACATTAACATTCCATATTAATATTATCATCATAATATGAATCTGAACATAAACATTCCCTCTTAATTGATAAATATCTGTGCGATTTAGCTGAACATTTCACACAATTAGTAGATAATATTCCTTAACAAGATGCACAAGTGTAATAACATTCTTGAAAATACATAAATGAAATAAGTTACAGTAACAAATTAAATATTTTGCATCATCACTATAATTCTCTTTACATACACATTCTAAATTATCTGATAATTCTCTATTTTATCCTTCAATACATTATGTACAATATTAGAAAACAGTACCAGGTCTAGATTCAATACATTCAGCACATAATTTATAACATCCTTATTAATATATATGTATTTATACTAGCACATGCACGATATGGAAGTATTTCTTACTTTTAATTATCAAAATAGAGTTCATTTCCATATCCTTGTATGCAAACACATTCTCCTTTAACTGATAATTAACGATTATAGGAATTAAGATTTCCACAATCCAAACAATCATTAGCTGTAATCCCATCACAAGCATAACAAGTTTGATGACATGCTATAATATAAGTTAATCAATACATCTGCAAACTAGTGGTCGACCATCTGTTTTAGTTTTGTCAAAATATTCAAAGAATAAGGGTTTACAAACACAAGAAGTTCCTTCTAATACTCTATTATAAAAGCCATCACATGAAGTACAAGAGAATGGAGAAGGATCACAAGATTTGCAATATAATAGAGTACAAATTTTGCAGCTACCATAATAATCACCTCTATATCCATCAACATTGCATTCACATTCACCAGCACTTGTTAAATACTTACCCATTCCATCATTGCACGCTGTACATATATTGGGATCATCCAATTAACAATATAAGCAATGTCGTTTTACACAAGTGAAAATTATGCATTTTGAATTCACTAAAGTATATCCTGGACGACAATATAAACATCCCAATTCATTACATACTGGACAACCCTTTCTTTAACTGCAACCTAAATTTATAATAATATCAATAACTTGAGCATTGAAGATAAGCAATATCCCAAAAATAACCATAAAGACATTCCAAACATTATGTACCTGTAGGAATTCCATTTAAATCATATAAGATTTCATATTTTAAACAATTCTTATCTCCAAAACATATGTTGTTTATTAATAAATAAGGATATCTACATTTTAAACATACTTCAGTTTAAGTAGTCAAATCTATCTCACATTTAGAACAATAAGTTATGTTACAAGCTTAAATTTAATTTATTTTTTACAAACACAAATAGTATCCAATTAAAGAGCTCCATCCTCTACACATGGAAGCCACTAAAGTACTTAATAATTGGCAGCAATATAACATTTAGTATAAGGAAAACATTCTAAATTAATTAGGACAAATTACTTAATTAACATAATGAATCGCCATATTTTATCATTCCATTTCCTGGATAGCATTAAGCACAACTACCATCAACATTTAATGTTTGACATTCTATATTAAAAATTATTACATTACTTGATGTTAGTGAAATAGATGTATAATTGTAGTTTTCACAGTTCTCTCCATAGTAATTATCATAACAATATAAGCATCTATATATTCCATCCTTAACTTATGCAAAATAACAGCGAATTTTATCTTCAGTAGTTTCGTCTAGTTATATCATCTAAAAATATTTTTACATTAGCATTCAAAAAAATATTTCCCATCATCTTTGATTGACATTACCAATTAACCTGTTTAATTTCCACAACTAAAATAAGTCAAAAATTTAGAGACTTAATATCTAATTGCTTAGGATCCAACTTAAACATCTGGATGACAAACTAAATCGAAGTAAAAATTTTTTGATGTTCTCTATAAAGATGGTGTTGTAACTCCAGTACATGCAGGAGTTATGCCTTTTGATAAGACAAAATATTTTACTTATGCAATAATAGGGATAAATAGGAAAAAAGTAATGTAGTGACTAACCTTGATCACAACTAACATCATTATAAATTTAATCTAATTCAATTTAATTTCTGAAGGCTATTATGAGATTTAACAATCCTAATATTACACTTCCTTTAATGAAATAGTTAATCATTGATTTTTTAATTTAATTAAATATCTTTTATATTATCTATATTATGATTTCAGACTCTCCAATATTTTGTGAAGGTCTAATATAAAAATTAAATGTTTTTAAAATTATATTATCATAATAAAAACCTTTAACATATATATTAAATTAAATGTTGTTTATCAAATTAGATAAAATTATAATCAATTAATTCTTTATCAATTTTATTTTCTCGAAATTTTCTATTCAAAATTTATATTTTATCCATTATATTTTATCTATTTATATTTTATAATAATAATACATATTACGTTGTATTTAAAATTAAACTGTTTTTCAAAAACATTTATTATATTGTTGTTATTATTGATATTTTTAACTTAAAAATTTTTTAATATTAATTATAATTTTTTATTATTATTTTAGACTAGATTTTATAATAAGCATAATTGTTGATAAGTATGGATTTTCTAACATTTTTTAAAAAAAGAAGCCTCCCTTCCATTTATAGAGATTCTCTCAGTCTAAATTACTATAATATATTCTTTTTCTTCTTGATTATCATACAAAAGAGGATTACAAATTGTTACAATAGTATCTTATAATAAATAAAATAGATTTGAACTTTAAATGTAAAGTCTATATGATTGAGTTATATTCTGCATTATTGATATGTTATAGATTATTTTTAAGTGTCCATCCTTTTTCAATTATATAATAAATATACTAGGAATATCAATAAACCTATTCCAACATAATTTGAATGATTGGATATTTTGATTTATTAATATATTTTTCTTTCCATTCATATTTTATATAATTTGTTCTGAACTTGAACCATAATTTGAAATCTAAGAGCCAAATCCATAATTGATTAGTTAAATTCATTAAGTACATTTTGATTTATTTAATCAATATTAGTGTCTTCTTCATGACTAATTTTAAAGTACTTTAAAAATGGAGGGTAATGTAATAAGATTATTGAATTTTTTTTTGATTTTAGTTTTTTATTATTTAACAACTTTAGATAATAGCGCAAAAATGAAGTAGTATTTGTATTTAAATATTAAATTAAGCAAAGAATGCAGGTTATCAATGTGTCAAATAAACAAATAAAGAACTTTAACTTGGACACCATAGTAAGGAATGTATGATTATGAATTAGAATGCTGTCTATGATACACATCTAAATTATTCAAAAACTAGATCAATCAATTGCAGTCACAATTTATTGGGATCAACAGATGGGTTTTCTTAATTCTAATGTCTTTACAATTTAGATCTGAGTCATAATCGTATTAATTAGTTCTTTCAATTGACTTCATCTTTAGTTGAAATAAATTTGGCTCACAATTTATTGGGAAGTGTGTTTGATGATTTTTAGAAATCTTTAAAATCATAAGGTACTCGTTTATATGTAGGATCATTCTTATCAAATTTAAAGAACCTAAAAATCATTGATCTTAGTTATAATAACATATCATAAATCAGTTCCAATATATTTGATAGTAACACTCAACTTCGTAAAATAAATATGAGTAATAATTAATTATCAGGTCCATTGTGGTGTTTTACAAAATTAGAAAATTTAGAGATGTAATATATATAATATATATAAATAATAGAATTGATGTTGGACATAATTAATTAAATATTAACGATTTAAAACCATTAGAGAAATTAAGATTAGAAAGTTTGAATCTTCGATTTAATCCATTAGAGAATATAGATAAATGTGAAGAGAAACTAATTAAACATTTACTTTATACAAGAAAGATTGAATTGTCATATACACAATTGGAATAATAAATAATGATGAATTCTAAACAGAGTTCTAAATTGGATCATAGTATCAATAGTAATGATTCTATGTAATAATAAACTACTGAGAGATCAACTATGAGTCGTTTAAGCAAAGTCAGTAATAGACTTGCAAGACCTAAAACACCTTAGAATACTAAGAATGATACATATTAAATAAATAAAACTCCAGTGAAAGTGTAAAATTAATAGGAAGTTAAAAAATGTAAAGGTGAATTGAAAAAGAATATAAGTATAACTCCAAAGAAAAATAATGGGAATAAGACACCTAAATAATAAAGATAAGTTTGTATGAAAACAGTAGAATAACATGATGAATAAATTAAGCAAAGAGATTCATATTAATAATAGAAATCAACAACAAAAATACCTGCTTTGAATTTACAAATGTTAAAAGTGACTCCTTTTTAATTAAGTGAAGTTAATTCAGAAAGGGATGATTTTCCTATGTTATTTGAAGAAGATGATGAGAAATAATTACTTGAAGAATTGAAATTTTTAGGAGAAGCTTTAAAATAAAAGAAATAACATGAAATTAGTATTGAAAGATAAATAACAATGAATAAGAATATGATATCATTAATGAAGATTATGATAAAAGGAAGTATGTTAATATATATATTAATAAGTTTATCTATATGATGTAAATGAGTATAATTAAGGATTTGATGAAATGATGATAGTATTATAAAAGGAATTGGAATAAAAGAATCCATAATTCCAAGATCTCAAATTAAAATTGATGAGATTCAACAAGGAACATTACGAATTAAATAAAATGTATAATAGTTTAGAGTAATCTGAAAGAGTGGTTGATAATATCAAGCAATAATTAATTTGAATTACTAAAATTATGGTTATTACAACTATCTTGGTTGTTCTTATTTTAATTAAGTCTTAAATGACTTTAATATTTCTTATGTCTTTTCAATCATTACACTTATTAAATCTGATTCATTTGTTTGATTAGTATTTTTTATTTTGCTTTTTTCTAATTGTTTTTTATGCTAAATATATTTTTACAATCCTTAGATAAAAGGATTCAAATATACATAAGCAGAATCCCCTCTCTAAATATCTTTGATCTAAACCCATCTTTTATATTTAG
This sequence comes from Paramecium pentaurelia, assembly GCA_905183005.1. Lineage (NCBI taxonomy): Eukaryota > Ciliophora > Oligohymenophorea > Peniculida > Parameciidae > Paramecium > Paramecium pentaurelia. The sequence continues at coordinate 151,540 of CAJJDO010000135.1, forward strand.
AGTATAATTTACTAGATGGATCCAATTTCATAACGAGTACTTGTTGTGAACTTATGATCCTCACTCACTCCACAAATTATATACATTCTTTAAGGTTATCCAGTATCTTCACAAACAAATTCCAAATAATCCTATATAATTAAATTCACTTAAATACTTTATCACTAATCTTCTTAGAAATATCATAACCAACCTCTTCCCACACTTCTCTTATTGCACATTCAACACCAGACTCATTCTTATTAACCTTCCCTTTTGGAAAACTGTATACTGTTTAATTGTAATTCATAACAAGTAATACACAATCCAAAGTTTCATTTAACAATATTGCACCATATAAAGGAATATGTTTTTGATATTGTTTAAATTATTTAAGATAGCTTTTTAATATTTAGATAATTTACTGTTTAAGATTTCCTCTGATTTCATTATATTCAGATAATGGATTTAAAAGCCAAGAATAAAATTCTGTTTATGACATTTTATCTTCTGGATTCAAGAAATCTAAATAATACCAATAAGCATTTTGTAAATGAAAAAATAATCTGTCAGGTTTCTTTTCCTCTTAATCCAAATTTACTATGAATCTACATAATAAACTCTCTCTAGTTTAATCCATTATTTATATTTATTATTTTATTAATGCAATAATATCAATCATAACCAGCATTTAATCCTAAACATTTGTTTACAATGAAAAAGTATTTCAATGGATATGTGTAATAAAACAGATTTTTTCACAAAAAAACTGAAACCAAATCAGATAGTGGAAGTGAAGTATTTAAAGAAATCTAATAACTACCCTAAATTGTATAAAGAATAGATAGAAGAATTGAGAATGTGAATTATAAATATAAAAGTGCTCCAATGATAGAAAAGAAGAAACAAAACTCACGTAAACTCTCATTTCCAGTACTCAAGTATTCTCCAACCGAGAATAAGGTGCAATTATAGAAGATAAAAGACTTAATAGAATAGCACACCTCACGTGTAATTGTTAAAGATGATATGCTTAAACATATGATTGGTTATAGCAAAATTTCTTAGATGATTATTTGATTATTAATCATAATACTCTTAATTCCACTCTTTTATTTCTATTTAATTTATATTAATACATAATTATATATAATAGTTGATAAATAATCTTCTATACATATATATTTATAAAATTCTTAGCTATTTTTATTAATAATGTCATTCAAAACAATTATATATAAATAGTGACTATATATTGTTTATCAATGATCAAGCAATATATTTAAGATAAATATTATTCTAAAAAAGAATTATTAATTTAATAATGGTTAATTTCGATTAACTCTTAGAGGAATCATTAAAAATGGGTTCATTTTAGAAAAAATCTCTATTAGTTGTTTCATTAATAGATTTCTCAGATGGAGTTGAAAAGACTATTATTGGTATTATGTTAACCATATTATCACATGAATGGAAATTGGATTAAAGTGAAGTGTCCAATTTGGCAAGCATTTATTTTATTGGAATAGTAGGTGGTACTATGTTTTGTGCATTCAATACTGATACAATAGGAAGATAGAGAACATTAATGTTAAGTAGTATGATTGGTTTCGTTTGTATGTTATGGATGAGTTTAGCATAAACATATTTAGAAATGTTCTTATTACGTTTAGGATTTGGTTTTATTTTTGGAACTACAATACCTTTGGGACACATTGTTATAACTGAGATAATCCCAGCAAATATAAGGGGATCAGTTATGACATTTGTGGCATCTGTATTCATAGTAGGTAAGATATATTGTACATTTTTATGTATGGCTTTATTGTAAGGATTTGATGAAGGACATTGGAGAATTTTAGTGGCATTAAATTCTTTACCATTACTATTATGCTGTATAGGATCTGTTATATATTTGAGAGAGTCACCTAGATATTATTTAGTTAAATAATAATATCAATAAGCATTTGAAGAAATAGAGTTGATTGCTTTATAAAATAATTCTTAAAACTTTTAATTAACAAATAATATTAAAGAAGGCTTAATTGAAAATTCATAATAAATAATAAGATCGGAGACTAATTTTAAATAACTATTTAAAGGTAAATATGAAGGATTCACACTTAGAATGTGGATAGTTTTTATATTAACTTCCTTTATAGAATGTTCTCTATATATTTTAATGCCTTTTTGGTTACATCAACATAATAAAGGATTTGAAATCATATTATTTATGATGATATCTGAACTGATTGCTAATATGTGTATCTACAAAGTTATAGATAGTAAACTATTTGGAGGTAGATAGAAACTTGTTATTTATATAGCATTGATAATTGGTGTAATTTCATTGATTACTTATATATAAGGAGAGGAATTATTAGTTTTTGGTATGACAACAATTTCATTTTTTTTAAAGATGATGTTTACAACTGAGATGGTTATAATGAATGAGAATTATACAACATAATTTAGATCAATGGGAGTAGGATTAACTTAAACAGTTGGTAAATTTACAGGAGCAATAATTCCATTTATTATATTTCCAATATTCGAAATAGATCCATTCTTACCATTCCTACTATATTTTATTTGCATGTTAATTTAAGCTATTTTTGCCTTCTAATTTCCTTTTGATATGACGCAAGTAGAATTAGACTGTGTTAAAGTATTTTCTTGATTAAAATTATTATATATATATAATGTTTTCAGAAATAATACCTTCATTAATGGATTATTCCCAACATCTAGATCGTACCATAAAGGAAGTGTAATAACAAATTTTGTAAATGGAAACTATAACAAATAAAACCAATTCACATAAAAGACCACTTGAAATGAAATATTTATAACACAAATCCTCAGTTCCATCAACTCTTCCTGATATTAACAATGATATTGATAAAATCCTATTAACAGCTGAATAATTTTTATCAGATCCAAATAAAACATAAATTGAACCTAAAAAATAAGAAAAATAAGATTTTGAATAACCAAAAAGAAAAATAGAATCATACAAATAACCAACCAATAAAAAATAAATTCTCTCTCGTAAAGTTAGTCAAAAAAAGTTATCACCTTCTAAAGTTTCAATGCACAAACGATCTGGATCATTATACAAATAAGAAGTGACACCAAAAGTTACTTAAGTACAACCTAAATTTCCAATTCAACAAAGAGAATCTACTAAATCATTTAAAGATCAAAGTAGATTAATTAAACAATCACCCACTAAATCAATTCATGAAAAAAATTCAATTCTTATTGAAGATTAAAGTAAAGTTAAACCACCTATTCCTGCTGTTCAACCAATTCGAAAATAACCATCCTAACCATATTTATAATTGCAACCTATTCCATAATAATAGTAATAATAATAAAATTTGAATTCCTCATATACATAAGCACCTATCAATAATAAAATGGAGAATAATTAATAACAATAATAAAATGCATTAAAGAAATTTGATTTTAATGGATACAAAGAATTAAGTAGATTGAAACGAATGAAAGATGCTATTTTTGTTGAATATTAATAAAGCTATACATATTTTAGAGAAAAAGAATAAAAGTCAAGAGCTAGATTTCTCACAAAATTTCATTAGCATATGAATGAAAGAAAGAAGTTACTTCAACAATCTGCTTATGGAGATAGGCAAACCTTTTTCTTTCTTAGTGATTAAATCCATCCATAATACTTTTCCTTTATTGAAGAATAATTGACTATAGGATAACCAAAGACTCTTTTGATTCTTAAATATTGTGAATAAATTCAAAAAACAATTGATTCTATTGAAGTAAGACTATTCTCTCTATATATAGTTTGATGACGAACTATTAAAGAATTTAAAGAGAGCCAATAAATAAAACATTTCCAAAATATCCTTAACTGAATTGGTTGAAGTCTTTAAATTATGGAGTCAAGTCTAAATCATTCGATAAAATTATCAATAACTCACTTAATTTATTCAGCCTATCCCAGAATTAACTTATGATTTAATTTAGTGGATTTGTTTAAGACCTAAGATTATAAAGAAAGACAAAACACAAATACAATTAAGTCAAAAGGTTATTCGTTATAATCAATTTGCCTCATCTTAAGAAGAAGCTCTTGAAACAAATAAACTTATTATAAAAGAAGAGATCTTTCGATTTCTATGGGATATTATACAAAAATTAGTATTCTCATAATAATAACTTGAAACTTCAATGGCTTTATTCAAATCCATTCTCAAATTCCTCACTAAAAACAATTGTAGTGTATATGTGTATAAGAATTCAGATTTATTTATATGACATTAATATAAAATGCATAATTAATTACTAACTAATAGATCTAATGTCAAATCTGATCGTATTTCCAAGATCTTATCAGCCTATACTGTTGAAAATGAAAAGAATAACCAACAAAGTTTTAGAATGTTAAGCTAGAAAATTAAAAGCAAAGTAAATATCTGAGATATAAAAAGATAGGAAATCAAATTAGTGATCATCAATCTCTCTATCCTAAACCAGATATAAAAGACACTAAAATAGAAATCTCTAAATTTTTTAGTGATCATAAAAAAACTCAAATCTAAATCAGTGTTAAAGATTTACTTATGCATAAAAGTTAAATGCAAAAATCACTATCCAAAAAATCTAGAGATTCCAACCAACGATAACATGAAATCATTGAAAAATTGAATAAGACATAAAATGAAATCTATAAGAATTACATTGCCAAAAGAGATTCTAATGGATCAAAAACATATAGAGACTCAAGTAATTTCAGCCTCTTTACTTAGGGGATTTGGATATCCGTATCAAGTTGAATGATAAAAGTACTTAATCCCAACAAGCCTTACTCTAAACACTCATCAATAAGAGCAATGAAAAAAAGTCAGTTGAACCCAGAGATTCCCCAGATCTATGTCACACTCCATAACATAACATGCTTCAATCTACCATTTAAAATAGCTTACTTATACGTTCAGGAAGTTAAGGCAACGTTGCTAGTACCTCGAAATTAAATAACAAAATGCCAGATTCTAAACTTAATAAAATAAAAAACTATCTTGAATAAGCTAAAACTCATCGACCAATCACTGATTCTTATAAATTAAGTCAAGAAATTGATAAAGTCAAATAAAGTAAATTAGTTTAAGTTGAAAGAAATAAACTTCTATCCATCCTAAAAATAGCATATCGAGCTAAAACTAAAATAGATTAATTTAATGAATATTTGAAATAATAAGAAAAAATTTCAACTGCAATCTAGAGTTTCTTATTAAATGAATGTATTTATTAAATCTTATTTTAGTATCACCTGAAAATAGTATTGAATCAATCTTATCTTTGGAATGAACATTCCATATTTATTCATTAATAATAAAAATACTATTATATAAAATTCATCTTCTTTATTTACCAAAATATAATCAAATCTATGGATTCTAATAAAGAAATTTCAGATCTCTATTGTTATTTAAACAAATTAAATAAGAATTTGTATATATCTTATATATAATCTTAGAAAATTAAATAAAATTAAATATTTAACCAAAAGGTATAACAAAAACAATAAATAAATCATTTTAAGGATTGTTTATTTTTAATCTTATTGTTTTATTAACTTTTAATTTATTATTATTCTTATTCTTATAAATATTATTTTAAGCTATCCTATTATATATAAAACAAAGGATAATTAAAATGGTATCCTGAAATTAATAATACCTTTTATTATGAATTACTCATCAATTTTTGATACAATACATATTAGTTAATAATAAAAATTTATTATATATTGAATTATCATTTTTTGCTTAATTATGAATTATTTAGTTTATCTTGATTTTTACTTTAAGAAACATTATTTATGGTTTTATCAAGATCTTATTTTTAGGTATTGGCATTATCTTTTTGTTTTTTTAATAATGCCGATTAATTTTCTTCTTATTCCTCCTCAGGTACAAGACTAAGCCCTCTATCAACTTATTTGCTACCAGGAGCTTATTAATCGATTTCATCAAGTCTTGCCATGATTTAATCTTTTAAACCAGGTTTAAGATTTTCAATTGCATCAACCATTGTTCTTATTTCTACTCCAACAAATTGATATAAAGCTGCTATCACTTCAATACTTAAGAGTCTAATTTCATTGGCCTAATGAAAAAGACAAGGAGTAGCTAGAATGAAGAAGATATCTTGATGATTAAATTATCTTTGATCGTATCCAAACTCTTAAAGCACATTTGATACTATTTCTAATCTGGCTTATATAATTCTAGTAGGCTATTTGTCAGGTGGAACAAATAAGGTAGGGAAATTGGGATCCATAACCATCTTATCAAAACAACATGAAACCTATGTTATTATAGATTTAATACAAGCATTCCAAGATTGGCAGCAGGATGTCTATAGATACTTAAGAGAGTGTGTAAACTTATATCTCTAGCTCTAAAATTCAATTCACTAATTTTTTCTATAAGAATTGGAGTGAATTCTTTTAAAACTTTATTAATAATGGCAGGGGATACATCAGTTCCACAAACAGGAGGGGCTAATGCAGTTGATAATATTTTTAATCCGATAAAATATATTGATAATATTTTGTCTTCCATACAGATTTTAGCAAATTCCATAGCAGCAAGAAACAATTTTTTAGTTTTACCATTTTTATATTTATCTGGTAGTGGCATTTCTAAGAAATTCAATACTGCTTAAGCACAAGCTTCTCTAATTCTCCAACTATCACTATGAATACCTGTCCAAGCTTTGGCTCCAAAAACTGTTAGATATCCTAATTGATGTAATCTTCTTAATATTTCTAATGGGATATCAACCATCTTCTCTCCTGCTTATGCTAGTAAAGGATTAAGATACAATTCTAAATCAACATCTCCTTCATTAAAAGCAAAAGGATTATTGAAATTTAATAGTGGTTCATCATCTTCTTTCTTTTCTTTCTTTTTCTTCTTTTTAATGTTTCTATCATCACCTCCCTTTTCCCACCATGGTGTTTTATCAATTTTATTGTCTGTACTTTTACCCAATAGATTTTATTCTTCTTAAATCATTCTTCTTCTATTTTATTCTTCTAATTCTCTTTATCTTCTTAAAGCATCTGCATTCATTTATTCTTACATTTCCAAATACTCCAAATGTCTCATATATTCAGCTGTTGTAGGTCTTTATAAATTGATCATTTTCTCATATCTGCTAGTTTCATACAATGCATCAAAAGTGTCTCTTTTAGCCTCTAATCTTTTTAATCTATTTCTTAATTCCATTGCTCTGAGATAATCTTCCTTAGCAACACAAAAACTTAACTCTCTTTTTAATTTCCAAATTTCCTTCCCTATTTCAAATATTAACTTCATATCTCTTTTTAATTCCTTCAAAAATTCAAAATCTTCCACTCTTCTTGCTGAGTCTCTCTTTAATTTTAAATCATTCAATGTCTCTCTAGATTCATCATCAATTGGAGCATATTAATAATTTCTATCATCGTCTTCAAACCAGTTGATCATATCCACAGGAATACCCAAATCAATCAACATCTTATCTACTTTAACTATAATTCTATACCTATATTATCCTTAGCACCATAGACCTCTTCACTTTAATCCACAATGTTATAACTTCTTGGAATTCCCCATATTTTTAACAGTGAAATAGAAACTTATCCATAAGGGTTTTAAGGAGCTCTCTTTGGATGTTCAATTATTTTAATCTTCAAATAATTCCCTATTCCTGTTAATTTCACTTAAAGAGGTTTAACGTAAATATTCTCGCATTGTCCAGCCCTTCTATATTCAGCATCATTCCATCCTCCATTTAATCCATCTCCTATATATATATTCATTTTTGGAATCCCTTTATCAGCTTTACTAGCTATCAATAAATGATCAACTTAAATTCTGGTATGAAATCTCAGGATTATTTCAACTGGATAGTCTGCAGTTCTACTACATTCCCAACTTCGTTGTTATCCATATTATTGAGTTGACAGGAAGTCTGCAGGACTATTAAAATCCTCACTAGAACAAGCTACTATATGAAATGGAACCCAATTAAAATCGATTCTATTCATGTTAATTATAGTATATTAATTATTAAATAAATAAACAAATAGCAATTCAAAAACTCCTTTTTATTCAAGTGGCTTTACTAAGAATAAATAAATAACTCTGAGAGAATATAGTATCTCTTAATATGATTGATATTTATTTTATTTTATAAAATATTTACATTTTTTAATTAAAATCAATTGCAACTATTAAATATCTAATAAAATCAAGATTAATATAATAATTATAAATGGTTTAACAAACTTATCTTATTTAATTCTTATAATTATATTTAAATTATAAAATAAATGAATTATATTATAATTATAATTATCTTATTATAATTATTTTATCATATTCTCGTGAACTCATCAAATATATCTTCTAAACTGCTATGCATTACAAAAAAATGTATCAAATGAAATACAGGATTAAGTTCCATATTTTTAATACTGGAGGCTATTAATCTATATAATAATATTCTGATATATATTGTAATGGGTTCTAAAAGTGCTTATGATAAAAGTATATTCCCTCCAAGGATTATAATAATTAAATAATATTCGGATTACATTTAAATTCTAAAATAAGATAATAAAATACTTGAATATGTAAAAAATAAACAATATAAGATTTGGTGTTATCAATAGGATAATAAGAAGAAACTAACTAATAAAACTAGCAATTCTTTTGAATCTATATATTGCTTCAATTATCTTGTATAATATTTTCAAAATCAAAGTGATAAAAGGATTTGCAAATATAAATATGCAAATAAAAAGAATTTAATTGTTTAATAAAAAACATTCAAGAATTGTTAAACTTAATTATACATTGAATTAAGAAAACACTTCTAAAATCCTAAAACTAAGTTGAATGTTTTTGTCTTTATAATAAAATATAGATATGCTTTAGTGGATTAACTAATAATTATATTCAATATTACTTTAAATTATTATTTGAAAACCTTTGAATTCCCTAAATACGTTAAAGAACTTTTATCCTAATTTTAACTACTTGGTTCGCTATCTAATTTTTCTTCTTCTGTTTAATCTCTAATAAGATAGGTGATATATATGGTCAAAAAAACAAATGTCAAGGAACATGTACAAATCATCAAAATCAAATAATCCTAAAATGTTGAATCAATATCTTCATTAATGATTTATTAGTTAGTAGAGTTTTCAACCAAAGAGGTAATGTTAGAGGAAGTTATTAAAAATATATCACCAAACTTATTACACTCACAGGTCAATTCAACAATATCATTAATTTATACACTTTGTAAGTAACATTAATAAAATTTACCAGATAATGTAATCATCATACATTATAACTAATATTTCTATATAGTTTTTGTGTCATTTGAACAAATAGAATATGCCCCAAACTTCAAACTGTAAGTGGATATGAAATCTTCAGATGAAATATATCTACTTTTGTATACATTTTTTAATTAAATTTAGTAGTAATTTTCTGGGAAAATCTTTATTGTTTTGTCATTAAATTATTATTAGATTCTATTTTCTAGATTTGAAATAAATCTAAGTGGATTCGTTTTAAGATAAGTGGATTGAAATTGGATAAAATCTATAAGATAATCTACATCAGTTGATTCTATACTAAATTATAAATTAAATATTTGTTTAGTTCTTTTTTTAATTTGCCAGATAATCTCTTTACCCTAAAGAATTAATGGGTTTTCATTGACCATAATTATATTTTATATTTCTTCTGTTATCAAATTTGTGAAATTCAACAATTCAGCAATATTCGTATAAATTGTGTCATTTTTTGTATTTACTCCTATAAAATTGAAATAAATTTCATCAACATAGTGTATTAGATTTATTAAACATAATTATGAGTTTTACAGTTACTCAAAAAGTTCTTAATTCCACATATTATTATTTTCTAGAAGTAGCTCTTTACATTGTTGCTTTATTCTACTAAGATATTTCAGAGTTGAATCTACTTTCTTTATATTATCCTTTAGTTCTTCAATCTTTTGTGTTTAATTAACTTAAGTCTCACTAGAATTTTATGTAATAAATAAATGGTTAGAATTTAAATCATAACATTTTTTTTAATTTGCTTCAATTAATAATCTAGTTTAAGGTTTGCTTTATCCATATTAAATTTAAAACTACTTATATAATTTTATAGCCTAAAATTTAAGGGTATTATCATTCTAATCTGGTAAAATTTAAGAGTAAAGCAAATCAAGATAAATTTAGTAATGTAAATCATTACATTTTTAATTCATAGCTTCAAATAACAATGAAATCTTGTTTTATAAATTCAAATTTTAAAATTATATTTAAGAGCAATTTATGATAGCAGGTTTTGAAGTTATCATTTCATAAATATTAGTGATTGATCCT